>JAJIBD010027008.1:0-79590 GCA_021461705.1 Cryptotis parvus
GCTATCTAGATTGGGCACAATTCCTCTTAATACCTTATACCACTAACATACACACACATATACAAAGGAGACATTGATTTGTTGGTGACTATTAAGCACTGGAATAATGACAAAAGAAGCCTACATACTGGATGCCTTCTGATATAGTCATCCACTTGTTGCTTCAATTCAACTCTGCGTGCGTCCGGAAGTTCTGGAAGTCCTTGCCAAAGAAACAGTTTCTTTTTCTGGCGACACTTTGCTAAGGAATTCTAAGAATCTAGGCAAAAATAAAAAGGTGTGTCATTTTCTTTCCTAATTAATTGAATTAATTAATTAAATGCTTGAGATGAGAGCCTTCTACTGAGAATATACCACCTACGGCAGAGCCTGGCAAGCTACCTGTGTTCTATTTCTTTGCTATGCCAAAAACTAGTAACAATTTTGGACCTCAATTCCATGGAATGGTTTGAGGCTCTTCCTATCCCTGGAGCAATCAGATGCCCTTGGGTTACACTTGCTTGTGACAGGATGTATGGAGATGATACTGGTGCCCACTCAAGCAAATCAATGAACAAAGGGAAGACAGTGATACAGCGAATTAATAAGAATTGTTTTCTTCCTATCACATATGTTAGTGATTATACTGCAACACTCCTTAATCAAGTGTACAAGAAGGGGGTGATACATTTGTGAAGGAGAGAGAAAAAATATTAACTTTCAAAATATATTCTTCCTTAACGTCATACAAGCATGTAAATAGTACTCCTCATGTACTATCTGAAGAGTAACCAATAAAGAGGAAACCAATACAGAAGGATTGTTTTTAAACAGACAATTCTAGTACTTTATAAGCTTATAGGATTCTGTAAGTCATCAGATATTTATAAGAACAGATTTTTTCTATGAAAAAGAACTCAATTGTACTCAGCCCCTATAGGATTACAAAGACTGAAGAGAGAGTATACAAGAAAAAACATGACTAAATATTACTGTATCACTGTCTTCCCATTCATCATCGATTTGCTCGAGTGGGCACCAGTAACATCTCCATATGACCTGTCTCATGCAAGTAGAGCCCAAGGGCACCTGCTTGCTCCAGGAACATAAAGAGCCTTAAACCATTCCATCAGGTCATGGGAATGAGGTCTATAATTGTTACTGGTATTTGGTATATCAAAAACGACACGGGTAGCTTGCCAGGCTATGACTACAAGAGACTAAATAAGAAAATGTAAAATTATAATGGAGCTGCTGACAAAAAAAAAATTGTACTGAATTTTCCTCCTTAAGCTCCTTCTGCACTTACCTCCACAGTAAACACACCTTGTCACAACACAAGAAAACGAGCAAGAGAGAAAAGTTACACCCAGTTTTCCATCTACCCCTCTGTTCTTCTCCCTTCTCTATAGTTTTTACTTTGATCAATATTAAGCAAAGGATTTGAAAACTATAGTACCACTGTACCACTGTTTTCCCGTTCATCATCGATTTGCTCGAGCAGGCACCAGTAATGTCTCCATATGTCCTGTCTCATGCAAGTAGAGCCCAAGGGTACTTGCTTGCTCTAGGAACATAAAGAGCCTCAAACCATTCCATCAGGTCATGGGAATGAGGTCTATATATTTTTTTTTGAAAACTATAGTACAGAGGCCAAATCCAGTCTGCCACTTGTTTCTGCATGGCCTGAATTAAGAATTGTTTTCAGGGATTAAGAGAGTGCAAGGGGTAAAGTGCTTTCCTTACATGTGACAGACCCTGCTTTCATCTCTGACACTGTATACTGTCCTTCCCATCACTGACAAGAATTATCCTCGAGCAGAGAGCCAGGAAAACTTTTCTCCTCTTCCATTGGTTTGCCTCCTCATCTCAAGCCTTGGTCTTCATTTACAGGATTTTCAAGTGTGGTTTATTCGAATATCCTGTGGGAATATCCTTGGAATAAATCCTAGGATTCTTGAGAAATGCTGCTCTATAAGATAAAAGCAATCATCTCCTTCCATTTGAGCTTGAGTTGAGAAAGCAAGAAAATCCTGCAACATTATGTACAAAAAAGCAGGAAATTCTGGCAAGAAGGCAGATGAGTAAAGTTGGTACTCTCCTTTACATCAAAGAACTTAATTATAAGTGTAAACACAGTCATATTGTAGGCATCATATTGGTATACGCACAAGGTATCAGGCAAAGCATAACCTGGAATGGTTCCAGGTCTTCCTAAACACCACTTGGGGGTTGCCAGTATATTATTTCTGTATGGCAAAAGAAACATGTACTAAAATTAAAAGACACTCAACTGAATGTGAGAGAATATCTGCACTAATATGTTAGAAAAAAAGCGGTTAGTATCCAAGCTCCGTTGCTATTCCAGAATCAGGGATGCTGTCTCGTTTGCCAAGGCATCGAAAATCAGATGGGCTGGACATGTAATGCGATTTGGAGACAACCGCTGGACTAGAGTCATTACTGACTGGATCCCACGGGATATCAAAAGACCACGTGGCCGCCCACATACAAGATGGTCAGACTTCCTTGAAAAGACCCTGAAGGAACGGTTTGAGGCTCTTCATATTCCTGAATCAACCAGATGCCACTGGGCTACATTGGCACGTGATAGGGTCCAATGGAAATGTTACTGGCGCCCGCTCGAGCAAATCGATGAATAACGGGATTCAAGTGATCAAGTGATCCAAGCTCTATACAGCACTCACAAAGATTAACAACAAAAAAAATGCAAAAACTCTATCAAAAATGGAGAGAAAAATGAACATGCCTCCCTGAAGACAATGTACAGTCAAATAGGGAAAAGAAAAAAGTGCTCATGATCACTCATTAAAAGGGACATCCAAATTAAGACAACAATGAAATATCATCTCACACCATTGAAGAATGGCACATATTAAAAAAAAAGACATCTGTGTTGGTGGGAATGTGGTAAAAGGAACTCAAAATTCTTATTCACTGCTGGTGGGAATGTAGTCTAGAGCACAGTTAGGTGTGGCCCACCAAAACCAAACAAACAAAAATAAATTAAAATGATCTAACTATATATAATAATTTATGAATAAACAAACAAACAGAAAATCAACTGATGGGTAGGTGAAATGAGTTAGGAGATAATAAAATTCTAGTGTAGTTATAAAATTGAAATGTTTTTCAATTTTCAAGCCCAGTGCAGCTATGCTGATACAGAGACTGACATACACGGGGCAGAGCTGCTAATGGCTCTCCCTGTGCACAGCTGATCACGAGGTGCCCAGGAGGGAAGGTGGGTTCTAGCCCTGGCCCGCCACCCCAGCAGAGCCTCGCCAGAAACCAGAGGAACCCTACACCATGAGGGCTGCCATTTTTCACATCCGACTCACCCACCCATCTCCATATGTTCTGTCACATGCTGGTGTAGCCTAAGGGCATCTGCTCGATGCAGGAACATAAAGAGCCTCAAACCATTCCATCAGGTCATGGGAATGAGGTCTATAATTGTTACTAATAGATCCGGGGCAGGGCTCCCAGTGTCCAGCTGATCATGAGGCGCCCGGGAGGGAAGGTGGGTTCTACCCCTGGCCCGCCATCCCAGCAGAGCTTCGCAAGAAGCCAGAGGAACCCCCACACCATGAGGATCACCATTTTCAACCTCCGGACTCCCCACTTGTCAGAGCTCCATCCAGCAGAAAAGCTGATCTTACCCTGTCTCATGCGGCCACTTTGCTGTTGTGCGGTTCATCAATAGATGCTCCAGATTAGAGGTGGCTACAATAGTATCCCACCCACACCGCAGAGCCTGGCAAGTTACTCTTATCATATTTGATAGGCCAAATACCAGTAACAATTATAGACCTCATCCCCATGACTTGATGGAATGGTTTGAGGCTCTCTATATTCCTGGAGCGAGCAGATGCCCTTGGGCTACACTAGCATGTTACAGGACACATGGAGATGTTACTGGTGCCTGCTTGAGCTAATAGATGATCAACGGCAAGACAAGTGATACAAGTGATACAAGTTATAAAATTAAGTCATAGCATGTAATGTACAGCATTAGTACAACTGGGTATGGCATTTGCCTTGTATGCTTGCATGTGGTCAATGGTGGCTAGTTCCCTAGCATCTCATATGGTTCCCCAGCACTGCCACAAGCAATTCCTGAATACAGAGTAACCCAGAGTCAGAAATAACTCCTGAGCATTGCTGGGTGTGACCCCACAATATACTGCATACTAAACACTAAAATATATATATTATTGTACTATATATTATATGTAATAGAGGTGATAATACTATATTGTACAACTGAAAATTTCTGTTCAAACATTTTTAAGTTCTCATCATAAAAATATATAATTGTATGGGTGGGTAACTACCAGACTTTTAGCAATTATTCTGATATATAGATAATTATCTAATTGCTGTACAATTAGAATTGACATATATATAGTTACTTCAATAATCACTATATCACTGTCTTCCCGTTCATCATTGATTTGCTCGAGCGGGCCCCAGTAACATCTCCATATGTCCTGTCTCATGCCAGTAGAGCCCAAGGGCATCTGCTTGCTCCAGGAACATAAAGAGCCTCAATCCATTCCAGAATGAGGTCTATAATTGTTACTAGTATTTGGCATATCAAATACAACACGGGTAGCTTGCCAGGCTCTGCCGTGCAGGTAGCATACTCTTGTAGGCATCTCTAAGTCCAGCATTTATCGATGAACTGCGAGGCCGCTCGGAGCTGGGCTGTGATAGGCTGCTCTGCTGGGTGGAGTTCTGATGAGAGAAGTCGGATGTGGAAAATGGAGGCCCTCATAGAGTGGGGGTCGTCTGGCTTGTTGCAAGGCTCTGCTGGGGTGGTGGGCCAGGGCTAGAACCTGCCATCCCTCCTGGGCGCCTTGTGAGCAGCTGGGCACAGGGGAGAGCAAGTAGCAGCTCTGCCCCATGTCAAATTTAAAAATAGATGAAAAATGACAACACAATAATTACAAGTCTGACCAAATTATACCTCATATATACCTGACTGAAACTAAAGATGTGTCAGCTCTATGACACAGTGTATGTGTGCACAGTGTGTGTGTGTGTGTGTGTGTGTGTGTGTGTGTGTGTGTTAAGTGTCACAGGGATCCCTAGCAAGCACAACCAGAGTATTAGTAACATAACTGAAGAGTATGATACCTGGCAAGTACACAAGAAGCACAACACTAAAGTGTGTGACTATCAGCAAGCAACAGAGCCATACTGTAACACTGGTCTCTTGCTCCATAGGTAACAGGCAATGGTTCAAGGTCTTCCTGAATACCACTTATTATTATTATGATCATTATATTTTTTGGGTCACACCTAGTGGTGATACTCCTGGCTTTGTGCTCAGGGATCACTCCTGGCAATGCTTGGGGGACCATCTGGGACTGAACCTAGATGACTGTATGCAAGGCAAGAGCCTGTCTGTTCTGTCTCTCCAACCTGGTCACTATTTTAAGCTGAACTTGCACTGACCTTTGCAATTTTCACAATACTTCTCCATAAATTAGGTCATGTAATCCATATAACATAGCAAAAAAAGGAAGGACATAAAATTAATTTTAGTGCCCATGTCAGGGCTGGTAATAATTAAGACTTAGTTTCTTATCCTTGAGGAATTCTCAGTCGACCCAATGAAGAAGAAATCTTATTATTAGTTTTTGGTTTTGGGTCATGTTGGCTGTATTTTTGCCTCCATG
This sequence comes from Cryptotis parvus, assembly GCA_021461705.1. Classification (NCBI taxonomy): domain Eukaryota; kingdom Metazoa; phylum Chordata; class Mammalia; order Eulipotyphla; family Soricidae; genus Cryptotis; species Cryptotis parvus. The sequence continues at coordinate 5,688 of JAJIBD010027008.1, forward strand.
CTTAGGCATCACTTCTGGGTCTAGCTCAGGGCACCACAGGCAGTGTTAGAGACTGAACCTAGGCCATCTGTGACCACAGAAAGTGCCTTACCCACTGAACTATCTCTTGAGCCTAAAGAAGAAAAATTATCAACATGTAGTATAATAAATGATACATAAGAATCTATGGAAGTATAAGAATGGAAAATCTAAATCAGTTTGCAATAGTGGCTAGGAATTTCATATTTTGAAGAAGAAATTAAAATGGCTTAATCAGGAACTGACAGCACGTGATGTCAAAGTTATTTCTGATCCCATGTTTGCCCTCCAGCTCTGCATTCTTTTTTATTAGACTCAACTGCTCTTTGAAGTATGACAGCTGCTTTATACTCCATGAGAGATTGCTTCTGCTGATGAAAAGTTTTCCTTTCCCTGTACCCCCGCCAATGTTTCTGGATAATTAATGCCGATTGTTCTTCCATTTCCGATTATGTTTTTCCACCTGACCTAAAAAGGTAATAGACATTATTAAAACATAATTACTACTAGACTTTCTCAGGTTCTGGTTTCAGATCAAGTACAATAACAGTCTTGTAGACTTTTAAAATTTTCTTTCAATAACTATTTTTCATTATTTTACAAAGATTATTAGATTTTGAAATGAAGCTCACAAAGCTTTCTCAGATAATGCACCTTAAAGTCTCAATTTTTTCTTGACAATAGAACAATTAGGGCTGGATATCTTATAGCAAGAAAATTCAGAAATAGTAATCACAAATATACCACTGTCAAAAGTCAAAAGATTTATGTGATCGAAGAGAAACTAGGTTACAAATACATGATTAGGAAGTTACTAAGAAGCACTCGAGAGAATGGGTAAACATGGTTTTAGGGCTGGAAAGAGCACAGTGAGTAAAAGACTAGCCTTAAACCCAATAAACCTAGTTTTATTGCTTGGCACCACATATGATCCTCAAATCACCTGAGCTCAGAGTACAGGGAATTAACCTCAGTACAGTCAGGTGTAGTCCTCCCAAAACAGAAAAAATAAAAATAACAACAGAAAAACATGTGTGTTGTCTATGTGTTCCCAAAACTTTCTTTTGTCAGTTTTCAATTATATAGATTACTTTATTTTTTTTTCTTTCTGAGAGTTGGTGGAGATGAGCAAAGGAAAGGTATATCATTAAAGGGGAAACAGGGAGGCTGTTTCAGTAACTAGATGAAGTATAGAGGAATAATTGAGACTATAGGGGAAGACATGACTGATTTGGGAGATGTTTATGGATAGCAAAGTAAAGCTAACCAAAAGGCAGCTGACTATAGAACTGTGGTAACCAACACTAGCCAAAAATGCATAAAGTGAAACAAAAAATTCTAGCTCTTATTGTATTAGCCATATTTTAAGTCTACAATTTTTAGTCAGTGGCAACCATGTTACATAGTGAAAATATGGAACATTTCATTGCACAAAGTTCTACTGAGCAGAACTAGCATAGTGATTAGGAAACAGGGTGAGGACGCAGGCAAAATCTGAAAATACTAAGCTATTTTGTAAGTAGTTGAAGATATAGCTATGATGGTAGTTAAAGTGACCATGACTGGCACACATCCAAAAGAACAAGAGCACGAGTGCTGGCATGGATGCAGGAAAAAAGGAATTCTCCTTCATTGTTGGTGGGAATGTTGACTGGTTTAGCTTTTGGGAAAACTTATGGACTCAAAAAACTAGAAATTGAGCTCCCATTTTACCCAGAAATATCACTCTGGGAATATACCGGGGACCCAAAAATGTAGTAGAAACACCATCTGTAATTCTATGTTCAATCCAGCACTATTCACAACAACTATCACTTGATCACTTGAGATCCCATTATTCGTCGACATGTAATGCGACTTGGAGATGACCGCTGGACTAGAGAAGTGACAGACTGGATCCCACAATAACTATATTCTGGAAAAAACCGAATGCCCGAGAATAGATGACTGGATAAAGAAACAATGGCATTTCTACACAACAGAATAATTTGCAGCTGTTATGAAAAATGAAGTTATAAAATTTTCTTATAACTGGAAAGACATGGAGGAAAGACATGCTGAGCGATATTAGTCAGAAGAGAGGGACAGATATAGAATGACTGCATTCATTTGCGGGATATGAAAAAATACATAATATGAGACTAATATCCAAGGTCAGGGAAAACAGAGGCCAGGAGGACAGGTCAATGGTTGAAAACTTGCCATGGAGTGTCTGGGGAAGGGCAGTTAGTAGAGAAGGGAGCAGTATGACAATGATAGTGGGGAATGATAATTTTTGATAGGAACTGAATGTTGAAAGTAGATAAAAGGATATACCTGATAACCTTTCAGTATGTCTATTGCAAACCACAAAGCCCAAAGGGTTAGAGAGAGAAAGAGAGGAAGAGAGAGAGAGAGAAATAGAAAGGAGGCTGGATGAGTGGGTAGAGGAGGGAAACTGGGGACATTGGTGGTGGGAAATATACACTGAGGAAGGAAAGGGTGATAGAACATTGTATAACTGAAACCCAATCATGAACATCTTTGTAACTGTGCATCTCACTGCTATTCAATAAAAGTGCAATTTTTTGTTGATATTAAAAAGATACATAAAGCCCGCAAAAAGAAAGTGAAAGAGAATAATGGAGATTAGAATGGAAACATTTATATTTGAGAGAAAGGAAGATAAATAAAATCCTAGTGAAGGATAATGGAATGAGCAATGGGGGTTGGGATGTGAAAAACTTGAAACCATTTCCACTTCCCAGGCCATGTTATTATATATTAATAAGTTTATAGAAAATCAGTATTAATATTATGCACATTATATGCATTTTAATATATTATATCCTGCCCCTTGAGGTGTTGCAGGTGTGGCTGTGGTGCTCGACTGCATCAGCAGGTGGAAGACAGGAGACAGGCTTCTCTACACCCAAGGCTCTGCCCGTGGGGCCCTGGATGGTTGATGGTCTGACATAGAAAAAAGACTGGGTCCCCTGGGATGAACCCAGAGCCACGGCAGAGCCTGGCAAGCCACCCATGGTGTATTCGATATGCCAAAAACAGTAACAATAATGGACCTCATTCCCAATGAATGGAGACGTCACTGGCACCTGCTCAAGCAAATTGATGAACAACAGGAAGACAAGTGATACAAGCGATATTATAAACTTCTATCTATGTATAGTTATGAATAACTATTTTAAACACTAATATCAGTTTTTAAAAGACTTTTTGATTTGGGGCCAAATCAAAAAAAAATTCAAGGCTTACTCATGACAATATGCATTGCCCAGGCTGTCTGTTGCAAGGCAAGCATTTTATTCCCTATGCTAACTCTCTAGCCTCTACTATTAGTTTAGTGTATAAAAGGCATCAAAAAAGTGAAAAGGTTTCTACTGAAGACTGAAAAAAATTCTTCTGAAGGAAGGATCCTGTAATATTTGAATTCTTTAAGTTCAAGGCATTCTTTGCTTTCTTTCTTATATCTCTGATAGCTATCCTATAAGCCTACATTTTCATGATGTACTAATTATTTCAAAGCAATAAATAGAAAAATTTGTGGAAAATACTGTCATCATCAATAGATTTTTAAAAAAATGAAGCACATAACTTTATTTTGAATCAAGGGATTTAATAAGGCTTATTTGTAAAAGAAGAAACAGGAAAAAGGTCCAAACTAAGCTAATAATCAGGTATCTAGGAAATTTACTTATGTAACAGACATTGCCACTCACCTGGATGAATTATTTCAAGTATACTTAACCTTACTTCTCGAGAAATTCTCATGGCTCTCTGTTTCTGAAGATGCAATTGTAATCTGCGATCTTCTTCTTCCTTCTGCCTATTTAGTTTCAGTAACATCTTTGCTCGCTTAAATCTGTGATGGAAACATTATAGTTGTTACATTCATTTTCATAAATAACAAACTACTCAAAAAATCATGAAAAAAAATCTTTAACCTCACTAGTAATAATATAAATGCAGACACACAAAACTATGAAGTAAGTTTTCAAGTTGTTGCACACATAATAATTTTAGAGAAATATCTGGATATGTGCACCTAAACTCTGTAGATTTGTTAACTAATTCCATATCTACTATATTTCTTAAGTTAATAACTAAAATGTGTAAAAAGATTTATGTTCAAGGATGTACTTACTCTATAACAACAGTAAAAAAGTTGAAAACGCACAATATTTTCCATAATCAGAACCTGAATACTGATTTATTCACTGGATGGAACTATAAAGTGCTGAAAAAATTTCAAAGAATACTTTATAACATAGAAATTATACCTAAACACTAAAGAAAATATAGAGAAAAATGAAGTTAAATTCATGAAATTAATATTCTTGTAAATCAATTAAAAGTCAATAAAATTTAATTTATAAAAATATAAACAAAACTAGTCTACAGTAGACAAGCCAAAATGCTTTGCTCTAGACAATGAAATAAAAGAGAATAAGAAGACATCTGAATGCATTTTTCACTATAAATATAACTTGCATTGATATATATGAAGTTATGAGATATATAACTCATATATGATATATAATATAACTATATAACATATATATTTATTATATAACATATTGATGCATATAATAAATTACATATAAATATATAATGTATATATGATGTATATATAATATGTTCCATCTATCTATCTATCTATCTATCTATCTGTCTGTCTGTCTGTCTGTCTGTCTGTCTGTCTGTCTGTCTGTCTGTCTGTCTATATCTCATAACTTCTTTATCCAGTCACGTATTTTTTGGGCACTCAGGTTGTTTCCAGATGTTGGCTATTAGGGCTGGAGAGAAAATACAACAGGTAAGGTGCCTGCCACGGGCCAGGAGTGATTCCTTTACCACAGACCAAAAGAATAAGTCCTGGGCACAGCCAAGTGTGGCCCCAACACACTCTTCAATCCAAAAATAAAAAATCAAACCAATTCCTGACATTATAAATAATGCTGCAATGAGCACAGGTGGGCACATATCTGAGTTAGTATTTTTGCGATTGAGACAGATACATAACAACAGAATTGGCAATTCATATAGGAGTTCTATTTTTGTGTGTTTACTTTTGGTCCACACCTGGTTGTGCTGATGGCTTTTGCATGGCTCTGTGCTCAGGGATCACTCTGTGAGTGAACGAGGGGCTATATGTGGTGTTGGGGATTGGCCCTGGTTCAACCAAATGCAAGGCAAGGCCTGTTGTTTACTATCTCTTTGGTCCACATGAGTTCTATTTTTAATTTTTTTTTGAGAAATCTTCATACTGTTCTTTATGAGGCTGAGCCAGTTTACTTTTACTCTAACAGAGTAAATTACTTTCCTTCATAGCAGTCACTACCAGCATTTATTATATCACAAATTTTTCTTTTACTGAAGGAGTTTTGATAATTTCATTAGTCATTAGCTGTAATAAGCAATATAAAATAAATTATTTAGTGCCTGCCAAGGGGGCAGGCTTGGCGGTAGGTTGGGAAAATGGCATAACGGTGGTGGATGTAAAGTCATACTGATGGTGGGATTGATGCTGGAATTCTGAATGTCTGTAACAACTGTATTATGAACAACTGTGCAAACTATGGTATTTAAAAACAAACAAACAAGCAAACAAAAAAAGGAATGCTCTGTGTTAAACTGCTTTACTTTTGTTAATCGTATTTTTTCTGTCAGCCTAATTTTCAGTCTTCAAGCCTAAAATGTGTAGAGGAAATAAGATTTTCTTCTTTCCCAGAAAGTCTAACAAATTAAAACATATATCAGCAATACAACAGAGATAAGTAAATTGTAGTTTTCAAAAAAGTTAACTAGAGTATTTGTTAAGAAACCTTGTAGCAAAAAAAAAAAAAAAACAACAACAAAAAAAAAACCCCTACTTAATATAAAATAAAACTTCTGAACATGAAAATGATTTTCTGGACAGGAATCCTCAAGAATGTGATTTAGAGTCTGAAGAGTGTTGGATAACCAGTCCTAGCTAGCTTATGATCTTTGCTGTTTATTCTACTTACAGTTTAAACTATTTACATGTCCTTAAGCCAGGGTTCATGCTAATGAGATTTCTCTTCTGTGTAAACACTGATGGAGGGTGTGGCAGTTGCAGGAGTCATTTTGACTCCGTATTAAGAACTTCTGAAATATTATTATAATATCTACTATGATTTTCAATGTTATCGAAATTGGGCACAATTCATTTTAGTACTCACTGGTCCCAGTGTGGGACAGTCATAATCTATCAGGAGACCACCACCCTGGCTTTAAGATTAAAGGAAGGATCATACTAGTTTTCCCTCAAGCAGGGAGCATGACTCTTTCAGTAAACAGAGGACAAGGCACTCAGAATCACCCTGATGCACATGATTAATAAGAACCCTGTGGATATTATGAAATCATGGTATGTTTTTCCCCCCATTAATATACATTCATTAAGATGTATTTCTTTTTCTTTTTTTTTAAATTTCTTTTTTCTTTTTTGGGTCACACCCGCGATGCTCAGGGGTTTCTCCTGGCTCTGCACTCAGGAATTACTCCCAGCGTTGCTCAGGGGACCATATATAGGGATCCCGGGATCGAACCCTGGCCGGCACGGACCGGCTGCGTGCAAGGCAAATGCCCTACCCGCTGGGCTATCGCTCTGGCCCTAAGATGTATTTCTTTTGCCTCTCTCCAGTGTTTTGACATGAGACAATCTCTCTTATTTATACCAGCCCCCTCCAGTATTTTGACATAAGAGATAATCGCTCTTATTAGAGAGAAAGGGACTAGTCCAGGGCGTAATCATTTGTTTAGACCTGAAACACCCTACGCCTATAACTAGAAGCTGATTATTGATCTTTGTTGACACTACCTTCCCTGAAGATAGGATTACTTTGGATACACAAAGGAACACACTGAGGTATATCCATCCATTTTGGTGGGAGACTTGGGCCCAAGTACTTGGTTGGAGTTCTGACCAAAAGCTAGAGGTCTGAGGAATCCCATCATCTTGGGTTGTAGTGGCAGAGCTTGTTTTATTATTAATGAGTAAATGTCTTTTGGAACTGCACTGGACTTCTGAGTTTTCATCCATTCCCTGTTGGCCTCAGACCTCAGAGGTAGAAGGGAACTTGTTTTCTGATATTACTGGGGACCCAGTGGCTCCCCAAGGAAGAGTACTTCTTGCTGTATCTAAAAAAACCCTGATAAACCTAGATCAACAAATGTTGTATGGTGGGCAGTCTCTTCCCACCAAAAAAAAAAAAATCCCCACAAAAAATAAAACAAAGCCCACACCCCCAAAAATAACAAAAAAAAATTTGGAGAAGAATCTAACCACAAAGAGACAGAAATAGCCTTTCCCCATGAGAAGCAAGAAAAATTTGCATGAACTGTTGCCACCAACAGATGTCAAAAAGTGTTGGAAACTGTAACAAACTTGAAATTAAAAAGTTAAAAATAATCTAAAGGCTAAAACTATACTTGAGTTTTTTGTTTTATATAATGGAAACTAATTATAATTAAATAACTTACATTTCAAATCTCCTTTAGAGATTTTTTAACTGCAAAATTTTGAGTTTAATATTTATACATTCCCTGTTATCAATACTTTTGCACTGTTTGCCCTCAAAAGACTGAAATGTCATATGCTAAATAAGAATATGTATGTTTATAGAAGAGATATTTTATGTCATTACTCTTAATTTTATGTAAAAATTCTGGGTATTACTTTTGGTGAACCAACTGTTATCTATGTATTGTCCCAGGCAACACAAACTTAGTGTGAGGGCATGCAAATATTATGGTATTAAGTGTAGAAATGTTTAATCCATTATCAAAAGTAATGAAAGATATGCAGAAATATATCCAACTTTTCATCTTAAAATATAAATCCAATCTACCAGATGACATAGCTCCACTCAGAAGAATTAGCAAGACAAAATTAAAAAATGTATGCATTGCCTTCTGCTTTTTTAAAAAATATAAACAAATTGTGTTTTATTATTTTTTTAATTTAATATTTTTATTATACCATCGTGAGATATACAATTACAAAGATGTTCATATTTGGGTTACGTCTTACAGTGTTCCGGCACCCATCTCTACCAGTGCCCACTTCCCACCACCAATGTCCCCAATTCCCCCCTCCTCCCCTAACCTGCCTCTATGGCAGGTTTATTATCTTTCCCTTTCTCTATCTTTCTCTTCCTTCTCTTACACTTTGTGGATTGCAATATATACATTTAGAGGTTATCATGTATATCTTTCTGCCTGTATTTAATGCTCAGTTTTAGGTTGGTATTAGCACTTTTGACAATTATTAGCACCCTGTTCCCTTATTTTGGGGGTCATGGGTGCACCAAGTGTGCTAGAGGCTATTGCTTGCTCGGACCTTTGGAGTCTCTTTTGGCTTGCTTGAGGAACCATGTGGTGCTGTGGATTGAGCTAGGGACTCCCCATATGAAAAGGATACATTCAAGTCCTTTGAAGTATTTTACCAGTAAAGTTTTTTTTGAAGGGTGGGTGGTGGTGGGAAGGGATTTGGATTTTTGGGTCACAGCTGGTGATGCTCAGGGTACTCCTGGCTTTGCATTCAGGAATCACTTCTGGAGGTGTTCAGTGGACCATCTGGGGATCAAATGCAAGACAGTAGCCCTACCCTATATACTATCTCTCCAGCCCTCAACTTCTTTCTTTTAACAGAAATTTTTATAATTTGTCTCTTTTGTTACAAAAAGTGAAATTTCTATTTTAAAACAGGAAAATATTAATTAGATTTCATAGATACAGTTTGGAAGTGGATAGATATCTATAATCCTGGGATACTCTAAAGCTTTTAACACTGCAAGAAAAAGCAAACTGGTAAATTGGGCAACGATTGTGCCAAACACTGAAGATCTGAACCTGTGGTATACAGGGGTACCTTTAAATAAGACAAGAGATGAGTCTCATCCATTGTCTTAGACTCCATAAAAAAGTAACTGCTACATGCAACACAGAAGAAGGCAAACTATACCAAGAAAATCTCACTCTTGAACAGATTTTCTTTCTTTTTAAAAACCTTTTTTTTTCTTTTTTTGGGTCACACCCAGCAATGCTCAGGGGCTACTCCTGGCTCTGCACTCAGGAATTACTCCTGTCGGTGCTCGGGGACCACATGGGATGTCGGGGATCGAACCCAGGCCGGCACAGGCCGGCCGTGGCAAGGGCAAACACTCTACCCACTGGGCTATTGATCTGGCCCCTTGAACAGATTTTCAAAGCATTCATCTCAAAGTAGTCATCATTTACCAAATTCATATCAAAGAAATGCTTTGAAAAAATCTTATAAGAGAAGCAACTGATCAAGTGATCAAGAGAAGCAACAAACTGAGCAATGCCAAAAAATTATCCTTTTTCTCTCATGAATATTAGGTATTAACAGATTTCTTGTCTGCAATTTTCAATAGCAAAAATTAAAAGTGTCACAACCATTTTTTCACCCTATCATTTTCTAAGCATCAAGCTATATGCTTCACACCATTATTTTAATCTTGTGAAGTATAGAGACTATTTCATAGATGGAAAATTTGAAACAGAGAGGTAGAGCAATGTGTTTTAGGTTCACTGTTTATTCTCAGTATTTAGCCTAACCTCTGGCACTTGGCACATGTATTTGCTACCATGAATACTCATGGCCAGTCTATTAATACTTATCTTTCCACAGGTACTGGTATACAACTGATCAAAATGTGGCACTATGGTATTCTTTGTAGGAGAGTTATGTTCTGTAATTCTGTCAAACTATGGACATAATGCATTTAAAACAAATAATGACTTAAGTGTCTTGAACTAAGGCTAAGAATATAGTTGACTATTTGAATAAAAATATTACTATGGGGGCCAGAGCAATAGTTCAGCAGGTAGGGCATTTGCCTTGCACGCGGTTGGCCTGTGCCGACCCGGTTGATCCCCGGCATCCCATATGGTCCCCCGAGCACCGCGAAGAGTAGTTCCTGAGTGCAGAGCCAGGAATAACCTCCTGAGCACTACCTGGTGTGACCCAAAAAGCAAAAAAAAAAAAAAAAAATTACTATGTATCTTAAAGTTTTCCATGAAGGAAACTTGCAATAATATATGTTTACTAAGATACATTTATGCATCACTACTACTTACCTATTCAAAATCTTAGTCAATATAAAGAACATGCAAACACAAAGTTTACTATTCCAAACATTTTTATAACTGAAAAACACAGCTGCAGCTATTGATAGTTTCAGTCTTCTTTAAAAAAATTATTGGCTGCGGGAGTATGTTAAGTTTTATTTTAGGAAACTGAAATTTAGTTTCAATTTAGGCTGTACAAAAAAATTACCTGGGTCGGCTCTCCATTTATTATACATGTTTGAAACTAAAGGCTAAGACAGGTAAAGGAGAAAGGTAGGATGGTTGGGTTATGGGATCTTTCAACCCAGAATGCTTGTGCCTAAGGAGGAATAGGTCCTATAACTGCTATATTTCTGCTCTTTATCAAGAAGAATCTCCCCTTGAGAAATTCTATTACTAAGATGTTTGTCCCAATATACTAATATATGGAATAAGCACTAACAAGTACAAATATATGTCATATGTACTAAGTATATTGGGATATATGTTATATAAGTATATTGGAATATCTCTATATATCTGATATATCTAAGCTCTGTAGATTAAGATAGGCATTTCATGAAAGATTCTGCAGTTCTCCTTCCGATGATTATTCATTCTAAGCAAGAAATAATGTACTTGGAGAACCACTGAGGCTCTCAGTCTATGAGGTTTTTAGCCCCTGACCCCTGCTTTTTCTCTTATTTCTATGTTTCTTAATTCATCCCAGTGTTCCTGCTTCAGACCTATTGACCTGGGTCATTCCCTGGCAATAACTGAAGTGCGAACTACAAGTGCTAAGAATGTGAATGTGTTAGTCTCATTAAAAAACGAAATCATTTCCAAACCGGAGCAATAGTACAGTGGGTAGGGTATCTTCCTTGTCTATGACTGACCACTTTCTTCTTTTTTTATTTTTTTGCTTTTTTTGGGTCACACCTGGCAATGCTCAGGGGTTTCTCCTGGCTCTGTGCTCAGGAATTACTCCTGGGGGTGTTCGGGGGACCATATGGGATGCCGGGATCGAACCCGGGCCAGCATGGGCCAGCCGCGTGCAAGGCAAACGCCCTACCCACTGGACTATCGCTCCGGCCCCTATGGCTGACCACTTTCAATCCCCAGAATCCAGTACGTTTCCAATCACTGCCAGAGTAATAGTAATTCCCTGAGTGCAGTGTCAGGAGTAACCCCTAAACATAGTCAGGTGTGAGTGATCTGGCAAGCAAAACAAAATGAAACTAGATCATGTCCTTGGTACTTTGTTTTCCAGTTCACTTGTGGTTAAGATAAATGAAATGTATCTCAATGACAATATTCATATTCATTCATCAATTCTGGAGGATTATGAGGTTAAACTATTTAAATATCTATATTCTTACATTTTCTAAAAAAAGAAAAAATCATAATCACATATAAACATGCATGGCAAATTTTGTTTTTGCGGTTTAATCAAATAATTGATTATGACTCGTTCCCTCCATATGCTTGGCCTCAAAAATCATTAAATAACTAGAAATGCATATTTGATCCACCAGATTTCTGTCTTACATTATGTCCTTTGCTTTGAAAGCGCAATGGGGTACTAGAAGCTAGAACTCAAAATGTATGAAAGAAAGAATTATGAAAGCAAGAGAAAAAGAATCAGAAGGAAACAAAATGCAAACAAAACACTGTTTCTACTTGGCTGGACTCTAATACATATCTAGCCACACATTCTAAGGAAACTGTTTCTTTCTTTCTTTTTTTTTACCTGAAAGCGCCTCTGCAAAATAATCACAGCAGAAGGGAAGCTTTTTTAGTCTCTTTCTAGTTTGGAAACCCTTCCAGTAGGCTTGGATCAAGCAAGCTGCCTGATGTAGTTTCTGAAATGAAAGGCTAGAATTAGCTGAGAAATTCCTGGAAAAGTCTTCTTAGCCGGTCTCTGCAAGTACTAATCTAATAAATCAGGTAGGATGCAAAATTTTCATAATCCTAACACTGGTAAAATAATCCAGTGCTTAAGGCTTTGCACACAGCAGATCCAGGTTCATTCCATAGCAGGAGTAATCCCTGAATGTAGAACCAGGAATGTGGTCCCCCAAATAAAATAAAATTTAAAAAACTTTTTTCACAGTCTCAGGACATGGACAGTGTAAGAATGCTAAGCCTCCAAAAGAAAGCATTACAGGATGAGGCAACATTAGAACACATACAAGATACAATCTGGTAAGCTCTAAATTCTTCTGATTAGTGTCACTTCTACTACCTTCTCAGCAAGTTCCTAATTCAATAATGCTTTAACTTGTTCTTTGTTTGACTTACATCGAACCTCAGTGATTTATATTTTTTGGCTTTTTTGGGTCACACCCAGCAATGCTCAGGGGTTACTCCTGGCTCTGCACTCAGGAATTATTCTTGGCGGTGCTGGGGAGACCATACGGGATGCTGAGGATGGAGGATCAAACCCAGGTCGGCTGTTTGCAAGGCAAATGCCCTCCCTGCTGGACTACCGCACCAGCCTTCATGAACCTCAGTTATTGATGGCTTTAAAGTTCTGAAGTACTGGCCAGTTCCATTACAGCAGCAGGAGTCAGTAAACACGTGGGTTGCTGGGGGCATGCTGGTCAGGTTTGGAGCGGGAATGAGGCTCCTCCTCTCATCCCGCCAGCTCCAATGACCCAGTGGTTGCACCAATGAGCTGCACAGACGCCATTCACCACTGATCATGAACCAGAACTTATGAGTAAATCTCCTGGGAGACTGACCAGAGGCACAAATGATAAAAGCTCCTGCGACTCACGGCCATTTTTAACATAACAACCAGTTTAAGGTCAGGTCTTTACCAAAACCTTTCCCATATATATGTTGCAATGATCAATGTAATTGCAGCAAACTAGAGCAAGCTAGAGGAGCTAGTGTGGGGATAGAGAGTGGGTGGGAGGCAATGGCCTTTGGTGGAGGGAGGGGCATACTGGTGGTGGGAGTGGGGTTGAAAAATGAATGCTTAAGACAACTGTACTGAGAAAAAAATTATAAATCACGGTGTTTTAATAAAGTTTAAAAAAAAGTTCCAAGGTACATCTGTACAGGTTAAAAAACATCACAAACAACACTTACCCCATCAATGGCAGCTCTGAACACCAGAGGGAAGATAAGTAAGGAAATGGGACATTTAGGAGGCTACAACTGTTTAATATTTTGACATTAAAATGTTTGCATTTTCAGATGTTAGCAAATGAACTCATTATTTCTTAAGTTAATACCTGTTCTTGTAGTTCCTGATAGCCCTTAGGGCTTATAAGGTCAATGAGTAGTCTAAGTTCTTGATTAAACTCTGTTCCAGGTGCCTGTTTATTTAATAGACTTCTGAGTCCTGAAACGAAAAGGAAAAAAATAGAACTATTACTAATACAGTATGATCTTTTATCTGATCAGTATTATTCAGAGGTTAGTGTAGTTTATTTATTTATTTTTTTTATTTTTTAATAATTTTATTATAACACCATGAGATACGCATTTACAAAGTTGTTCATATATCCATATACATTATTTTTTAATCATTTTATTATAACACCACAAGATACATATTTACAAAGTTGTTCATGTTTGGGTTTCGGTTAGTGTAGTTTAGAAGCAAATGAACACAATGGGATTGATCAGATGATTTTTAATATTCCTTGTCTCAAAAATTTCTAGAACTGTCTTTAGGACAGTTCTTATGTGCTTATTTGTGAGGTCTAATAAATCTCTTTAATTGAAAATATAAAGAGAATTCATGAATAAGGGATGTAACTCAGAGGGATGCACATGATTCACACGTATGAAAATTCATTCAATCCCTGACATTCTCTCTTAAAAACAACGAGGGTGGCAGAGCAGAATCGCCTGTGACCAGAGGAATATTTTTTTCATCCAAATGCAATAAATACCAAAAACTGAAGCAGAAAAAAAGGGATATACTGAATAAACATATCCTATGAAAGCAATTAAACAGATTATTAGTCATCATTAAGGATACAATAATTAAATAAAATACACACTAATGCATGTAATATGACAACTTATTTCTGAACAAATATTTTAGAAGTATTATAGTATTAAAGTACTTTATTTTCATTTCAAAATCAATAGTACTAACATAGGATATTTCCAGGTTGTATTGAAATGATGTATTATAATCTACATATTCTATAGTAATAATTAAGGTAAAATAGCCTTGGAGTATACTATTATGAAATATTAACCTTTCTATTCCTTATACTACTCTTAAGACTCAAGTTCTCAGCAGTATTAATACTTATAAAATATATAAAGGAAATTGAGTAATTTCTACTATTGAGAAAAGAAAGGAAGATGCATTTTTTTTTTTTTTGCTTTTTGGGTCACACCCGGCCATGCTCAGGGGTTACTCCTGGCTCTGCACTCAAGAATTACTCCTGGCGGTGCTCAGGGGACCAGGGAGATGCATTTTTATAGTGCAAGTCCTTCCTAATTAGTTATGCTGCATATTTACATTTTATGGTATAAATCTAATTATAGAATTTAAAGTGTATATCTTGAATAGTAACAACTAGAATACACTCTACCTCTCTATTCCTACTCTTGTAATTAAGGTAATTTCAACTATTGGCTCAGGGTAAATTATGCATATACTTTCAATACAACTAAGAATTATTAGAAGACCACTTTAAGTAGTAGTTTTAGAATTAAAAAACGCATCATGTATTTTTACTCTTTAAAATTCTTTTTAATATAAATGTAATAATTATATATAGTAAACTAAAAATCCATTTTCACATCTTATTGGAAAAAAAGCCATGTGTTAATTCATGGCTTTGATTTGCAAAGATAAAATGTAGCTTTGCATGGTAACTGAATTAAAAAATCCCTGTGTGATTTTGAATAGATAACTGAATTTTCTAATGCGTCTGTTTCCACTGCTATAATAAGTATTTTACAGGGCTATGAAAATTACTTTATTATTTAAAAAATATCTTATTGGGCTGGAGTGATAGTTCAGTGGGTAGGGTTTGCCTTGCATGCGGCAGACCCAGGTTCAATCAACTGCATCCTATATGGTCCCCGGAGCATAGCCAGGAGTAATTCCTGAGTGCAGAGCCAGGAGTAACCCCTGAGCATTGCCAGGTGTGACCCAAAAAGCAAAAATAAAAAAGAAAAATTTATTATTTTAAAAATATTTTGTTTTCAGCACTGTCGTTTAAAAAAATTGTTACTGGCAGGATTTCATGCATAAAATATTGCAACACCATATTCCCCCCCACTAGAGTAGATTATTTTAACGCACATATTCAGAATACTGTCTAATTATAAAAATAGTTAAATGAAAGATAATTGGAACAGTAATATATTGAGCTTTTTTTGTTCTTTCTGAGATTTTTTTGGATTATAAAACATATACATATATGTTGAGTTTTGGAGGTCAAGGCGATAAATTTTGTTTCTAAGCAACAGTAGTGAAGAGGCTGAGAGTGCAGGCTGATACAAAGGTCAAAGGGGTTGCCAATTTTTCAGGCAAAAATCTATATACATTCTCCAGCAAATATAGTCTCTGGAAGATTACTAATCTTCTTGGACTTTATTTTCTACATAATTTGGTATAGTCAACATAACCTTTTTTGTCAAGGGAGTATTTATTCATTATAATCTCATCAATAAAGTGCCATCTTTTGAACATGAAGATAGCCTGTTTACATAAAGACTTGTTCTAGTTTTTTCTTTCCAGATATTTGAGTCACACACCCCCCAGCCCCCCACCCCCCCACACACACTCAATATCTGTTCATGATTATCATTTTCAAAGCATCATAGTCCTAAAGGATATTTTATATGATTTTTACCATCTTTTAAAATCTAATTTTTTACATTAATCATACATGGCTTAACTTGAAAATCTATACCAGTAACTTGTACATACGGTCTGTTTCTATCACTGTGTGCCGGTATGAGGAGGGGAGAGTTATTCAATTTGTATTTTTTCATTTTAGCTCGTGAGGGTCACACCAGACTATGCTCAGGGTTTACTTCAGGCTCTGTACTTAGGATCACTCCAGGCGGGCTCTGGGGACCATATAGCTTGCTAAGGATTGAACCTGGTCAGCCACGTGCAAGGCAGATGCCCTACCTGCTGTACTATAGCTTCATCTCTGTCAGTTTGCAAATTTTTGTATTCACGGGTATCTAGCATCTGTCATGACTAATTAAAAACTATTTTAATAAGACAGTGACCTAGCATTTCTCCCATCTCAGCCACTTATCCTTAGCAGTGTTTACATTTGGATTTGGACATTTGCTTCAGATGTTTATGTGAAAGCACTGTAGGTCCAGTTTCCTCCACTGCACAGCAGTCCAGAGGACTTTGAAGCTGCCTGTGTCAGTGGTAGGAGAAGCGCTGACTTGTTGTTTTTTACATGCTCTAAATGGAGACCAAAGACAGCCCTGAAAAAGCTGCCACTCCCAAATCTTTGATAAGATTTAAAAACTGAAAGAAGCAAAATACAAGTGGTACTGAATTTCAGTCTAGGAAATAATGACTAAAAAATCTAAAAGATAAGGCTGTTGGGGAGCCACTGGTGTGCCCAACAATATCTGAAACGAGTTCCCTTTTTCTTAAGGGACTAGGGTCAGAGAAACAAAACATGAGTTCAGCACAGTTGAAAAAGGCTTTATTTCCCAGATCTCAGCTCTTGGCGGACTTCAGATCATGCACTCAGGCCCAGTTCACCCACTAAAATGGATTCACAAAGACTTGCTATTAAATAGTTATTTGCTATGCTTTTCGTTGATTTTTTTTTAATTTGAATTTTGTTTTCTATAAACAAGTGATGTCATTTGTTAAAAATGTCATTATATCAACAAATGTTAAAATGATGCCATTTTTGAAAATCTCAAGAAGAGAATATATGAACTACCTTCGTAACAGGCACTTAGTCTCAATAAAATCAAAATTTCCTGATGAGATTCAGCCATCAACAGTAGAAGCTTGGTAGCAGTACTTCTTATGCCTGGACTAGGAGTTGACAAAAGCTTGAAAATAATTTCATCTAAAATTAAATGCAGAGTTTTTTCTTCTATTCTGAGTAAATAACCACTACATAGAAAAAAAGAAAAGAGAAGATACCATTACTAATTGATGAATAGGCATCAGTAACAAATTAAACATAAAAGCTTTAATAACATGACACCTAACCATGACCCAAACCAAGAAGACATATATGTATATATGTATATATCTATATATGTAGCTATGTATCTATGTATCTATGTATCTATGTATGTATCTATGTATGTATCTATGTATCTATGTATCTATGTATCTATGTATCTATGTATGTATGTATGTATCTATCTATCTATCTATCTATCTATCTATCTATCTATCTATCTATCTATCTATCTATCTATCTATCTATCTATCTATCTATCTATCTATCTATCTATAGCTTGGTTGTGAAAATTAGTACATTAAATCAATTAATATTTATTGAATGCCTAATGCCTATATTTACAAGGCACTATGCTAGGTAAAATAGGACTATAATCAAACAGTAGAGGAAAGGCAAATGTGCAAAATATGAAGCCAAAGATTTCAAAGATAATTAGATGTTTGAATGAGGGTAAAATCACAAGAAAGTACAAGCTTAATTATTTGATGATGTACAAAGATAAAATGCTATATCAACTGCTATATAATTAATATAGGAAAAATTTAAACTTTCCTTCATCACACTAACAACGTCACCTTCCATTATTGATGTCACAAAAATTAGCATAAACAAAAAATATTTCAAAGGGAAATTACTGAGTATCCTTTTACTCACTCCCAAAGGACTATGTTCAGTTCTTTATGATATTTGGCAATCCTATAAAATTACTTAGAAGTTAGCCGTAGGGGCACTGCTAGAACTTTACAAGAAGAAAACAGCCAGCCCCATCAAAAAATGGGAGAAGTAATAAACAGAAACTTCGTCAAAGAAAAAAATTCGAGTGGCCAAAAGGGATGTGAAAAAATGCTCATTATCACTAATCATCAGTGAGATGCAAACCAAAACAACAATGAGGTATCATCTCACACCACAGAGACAGGCACATATCCAAAAAAGCAAGAACAAGCAGTGCTGGTGTGGTTGCAGGAAAAAGGGACTCTCATTCGTTGTTGGTGGGAATGTTGATTGATATAGCCTTCTTGGAAAACAATATGGATATTTCTCCAAAAACTAGAAATTGAGCTCCCATTTGGCCCAGCAATACCACTCCTGGGAATACACCTGGGGAGCCCCAAAACACATACCCCAAAACATCTGCATCTTTATATTCATAGCAGCACTATTCTCAATAGCCAGAATCTGGAAACAACCAGAATGCCTGAGAACTGATGACTGGATAAAGAAACTTTGGTACATCTACACAATGGAATACTATGCAGCTGTTAGGAAAAATGAAATTATGAAATTTGCCTATAAATGGATGGACATGGAGAGTATCATGCTGAGTGAAATTAGCCAGAGGGAAAAAGATGGATATAGAGTTGCTGCATTATTGTGAGATATTTAAAAAAAGCATGATACTAATATCAAGGCCAGGCAAAATATGGATCAGGAGGAGTTGTCAGTGGTTCAAATCTACCGCAAGTGTATGGGAGTCTGCTGGAGGACAGGTTTAGCTATTCTGGGAGTTTTGTTGTTTTGCCCACTCCCAGCTTAATCTACTTAAGTCAAGGTTCATTCTAATGAGATTTCTCTTCTATGTAAACACTGCTAGAGGGTGTGGCAGTTACAGAAGTCACCTTGATTGAATAACTTCTGACTTATACATCTACTAAGACTTCTATGTTTTCTAGATTGGGCACAGCTCCTCTTTATACCCACTGCACCCAGAGTGGGACAGTTAGAATTTACCAGGAGACTACCACCCTGGCTACGCTGAGACTATAGGAAGACTATAGGAAGGATCATACTAGTTTGCTCTAAGCAGGCGAGTGTGACCCTTTCAGTACACTCTTATACGTTGTGGCTTTCAGTACATATATTTAGGGATTATCATATATATATATATACCTTTGCCTATATTCAATGCTCAGTTCTAGGCTGTAATACCATTTCCAACAATTATTAGCACACTGGTCCCTTCTCTGTCATACCTAACCTCTGACCCCTGTCGGGAACGCCGCCCGGGGTCCCCGACAGTGTCAGGACTGAGGTTGTCTTCTACCTCCAAGGACGCCGGGAGAACAGATGAAAACTCAAGAACAAGATACTCAGAATCACCCTGGTGCAGATAATAATAAGAAAGACCTTGTGGGTACCATCTAGATTACATAAAGCTCATGAAGTTAAGATGTATTACTTTATATCAGCCCTCTCTCTCTCCAGTGTTTTACATAAGAGATAATCTCCTTAGTCCTTGGCATAACCTTTGTTTATACCTGCAATAAGGTGTGGCACTACACTCTGTTTAGAGTTCTTTGTTGACATGCCCCCTCCGGTTGGATTACTTTGGTGTATATAAGGGGCTGACTTGAGGCCCCTTCACCTTTTGCCTTTTTTTCCTCAGCCTTCAGCTTTTTGGCTCCTGCGGCTTTTGGCTTTTGGCTTTTGGCCTTTTGCTCTTTGGCCTTTTGCTCCTTCTGGGTAGGACTCAGCTCGGGTGAGATCCTCTCTTTGGTGGGAAACTTAGGCTCTTTTGTATGGTCTAAGTTCGGACCAGAGCTAAAGTTTGTTCATTATATTGGAGTGCTGTGGAAGAGCTTTTTGTACTATTAAAAGCATTTTTGGAACTGCACCGGACTCTTGAGTTTTCATCTGGTCTCCCGGCGTCCTCGGAGGTAGAAGACAACCTCAGTCCTGACACTGTCCGGGGACCCCGGCGGCGTTCACCGACAGGGGTCAGAGGTTAGGTATGACAGAGAAGGGACCAGTGTGCTAATAATTGTTGGAAATGGTAATACAGCCTAGAACTGAGCATTGAATATAGGCAAAGGTATATATATATATATATGATAATCCCTAAATATATGTACTGAAAGCCACAACGTATAAGAGAAAGGAGAGAGAGAGCATGTGTGAGAATGAGTGTGTGTGTGAGAGAGAGAGAGAGAGAGAGAGAGAGTGAGAAAGAGAGAAAGAGAAGGGAGCAAAGCGCCTGCCAGAGGCAGGCTGGGGGGAGGGGGGGGGAATCAGGGGACACTGGTGGTGGGACATGTGCATTGGTGAAGAGATGGGTGCAGGAACACTGCAATGACAGAAACCTATTCATAAACAGTTCTGTAATTGTATATCTCATGGTGGTATAATACAATAAAAAAAAGTTAGCTGTAGAAAGCAAATAATGACAATATTATTTGAGAGTAATACATACAGAATCTTAAAATTATAAATGGCTTTATGTCCAATAAAAAAGTAACCCAATATATTATTATTTAGTACTTTATAAGACATTAATCATTTTGTAACCTATCACCAAATTTATTTCTCAATTCTTTCGCAAGAACACCTCTTCATTTCCTTTTCTCAAATTCTCCTGCTTTTCAAAAAATTAAGAACATCTCTACAAAGTACTGATATTTTCCTTTAGACCTACACAAACAGCTTACAAGTTCTGATTAATGAGTTTAGTTAATTTTTTTCTAATTTTATATTTGTGTAAGAATCAATTTTAAACTGTTAGTTTATATTTCAGCAACTATTAAAACAAAATTACTGTTTCAAGAAACATATCGGTATCCTGTCCTAAGTTTAAAACAATCACAGGATTGAAAGAGACTTTAGTGCTGGAGAGAGTATAGCAGAAAAGATGCTTGCCTTAACAGAGGTAAAAAAAAGAGAAAGAAGGAGAGTGAGAGACTTAAAGGCCATCCAACCTCCAATCCATGTATGTGGAAAATCTTTGTGACATCTCTTCCTGTGTACTTTGGTTCTTAAGCTATTCTTAGTATTTGGCTCCCTTTTCACTGTAACATTCAAAATTCTCAAACATTCTCAAACTGTTCAAAACTCAGGTCAGAATCATGTCCACATCATAAAATCATATACACACACTATTAAAAACTCAGGTCAAAATTATAACCATTTCAGAAAGTCTCTCTCTCTCTCTCTCTCTCTCTCTCTCTCTCTCTCTCTCCCCCCACACACACACACTCCTAGTACAAACTGATCACTTCTTTAATCTATATCCCCAAAAGTTCACAATATATTGTAACACAACAGTTTAAGAGGGGTTTTTTGGCTCCAACCGCCATGCTTACTCCTTGTTCTACATTTAGGAATCAATCCTGGCAGTCCCAGGGATTGAACCTGGTCAGCCATGTAAGCAAGTACTTTAAAATGATAAAAATATCATTTTATTTTACTAACTTTAAAAAAAGAAAAAATGATAAAAATATTCATTTCCTAAATCTAAAAAGTTTTCTGTAGAGTATAGCCACCGTATCTTTCTGATTGTTTGTCTTCTCATCATAACTTCCTTTTCTTTACTTCCCCACCTTTTACTTATTTCTCAAATCACTGCACCTGGCTTTTCGACTCACTACTAAAACCACCCCTGATAAGATGATCTCATTTACATAACCACCCAAATGTCAAGTCACATGTTTAACTGCTTATTTTTCTTTATCCTTCTACACCCAATATTCTGTGCCTGCAGATACTTTTTTTTTTAAACATTTTATTATACCACCGTGAGATGTACAATTACAACGTTGTTCACGTTTGGAGGTTTCGGTCACACAGTGTTCCAGCACCCCCCCTCCACCAATGCCCATCTCCCACCACCCATGTCCCCAATTCCCTCCCCCCACTCCCACGGCCTGCCTAAATGGCAGGTTCTTTATCTCCTCTCTCTCTCCCTCTCTCTCTCTTCCTTCTCCTACACATTGTGGGTTGCACTACATACACTTAGAAGCCATCATTTGCATTTTTTGCCTGTATTTAATGCTCAGTTCTATGTTGGTATCAGACCTTTTGACATTTATTCACACATGTTCCCTTCTCTGCCTGCAGATACTTTTAAACAATGTTCTTCTGTCCTCACTCCATATATTTATGACCACATTGTCTCAGTCTTTGTCATGGGCTCTCCTCCTCCAGTATACTCCTTATAAGTTAGTTCACAGGACTCTATTTCAGGCCATTGCCTTTTTAGTCTATTTGTAATGCAAATGAGTTCATTATCTATCAGGTTTTATACTATGATTTGTAGGCTGAAGATTTGTAAACTCTATCCAGATTTCTTTCAGACATAAGTTTATTATTCATCTGTCAATGAACTTTAGAGCCATTAAGACTATATATAAATATATATATACATATATACATATACATATATATAGTGCTTTGAAAAGTATACAAATCTTTGTATAGGTAAGTGTCTTCATTTCTCTTAGGCAGAGTATAATGGATAGGTAGATTGTGCATTTAGCTTCAAAAACTGCCAAACAGGCCAGACCAAGGAGATAGCTCAAAGGGTTAAAGCTCATACTCTGCAAAAGTGACTGTATCACTTTGCAATGTCACTAGCAGTGCTAGTGTTTCTTTACATCTTTGTCAATGCTTGTTACAGTTTTTAATTTTGGCTATTGAAATAGCATTGAATTGGCAACTTCCTACTGGGTAACACCACCAAACATTTTTTTCTGTATTTGTCATTCATGCATATTCTTTCAATAAAGTGTTTGTTCATATATCTTAAAATTTTGAGAACTTTTAAAATACATTTTGGAAGAAAGCACGTAAGGCATATGCTTCATAAACATTTCCTATGAGTCCGTGGTTTCTCTTCACTTTTGTAGACAGTCTAAAAGATCAGGCTTAATATTCTGAAGATGTCTAATTTACCAATGACTCCAGTGATTGGTAAATTTTACTTTGATTGTCATATAGTACACGGCAGAGCCTGGCAAGCTACCCGTGTTTTATTTGATATGCCAAAACCTAGTAACAATTATGGACCTCAATTCCATGACCTGAAGAATGGTTTTGAGGCTCTTCCTGTCCCTGGAGCAAGCAGATGCCCTTGGGCTACACTTGCTTGTGACGGGGCTATGGAGATGTTACTGGCACCTGCTCAAGCAAATGGATGAACAATGGGAAGACAGTGATACAGTGAGACAGTGTTATGTAGAAGAATTTAAAGGTATAAAATTCTAGTGAGCTGTTTTCTTTCAGTATTTTAAATGCTTCTCAAATATCTTTGCTTCTATTGTTTCTGATGAGAAAGTGACTTTTACCCTTAGCTTCAGTCCTCCGTATATTTTCCTTCCCCTCATACCCAGTTGCTGTTGAATTTCCTTTTATCTGTTCTAATTACAATCAGCCTTGGCACTGAATTTTCTTCATATATATATATATTGGCCGGTGGTATTATGAGCAATTAGAATTTATTTGCAAGATACAGTTTTCATCAAATTTGGAAAGAGTCACTGTATGTTTTTTCAAATATTTTCTTCTAACTCTACTACCTCCTTTAGTTATTCTAATTATACCTACATCATGCTGCTTGAAATGAGCCCAAGAGCTCATGGCATGCTTTCTTTCTCTATTTTTTTTTTATTACTGGCCCATTTAATTTTGGGTGGTTTCTATGTCTTCCAGTTCACTAATCGACAACATGAATCTTTGTTCTGTCAGGCAGGGGTTGGAAGCTCCCAAAAGTTGCTCAGGGGGACTAAGGTTCACTCATGGTGCCTAAAAACATAGTGCTGCTCAAGTTCTACAGTGCAGGAAATAATCAAGCATCAAGGCCAAACTCAGTGATGTTCAGGAGCCTCCAGTACTAGACCTGGTCGTGCTTGGGAACCATACTGAGTCAGGACTGAAACTTCTAATAGCTTTTCAGCCCCAATATCAATCTTTTTCTTCTTCATTGAAAAAGTTTTGCAATGCTTTTAGTTATAGTTTAGGTAACACGATGATAATAGTTTTAATACTTGTAGTTTTGATGTGAAAGTTTTTTCATATTACCACCACCAAAGTGTCCAAGGTCTTCTACCACTGTCCATTCATTACTACTAGTCATACTCTTCCTTTTTCAGTGCTTTTGTAAATTGAGTATTGTAACCCAAGGCCAAGCAAGGGTTTGTCACCACCTAAAACTGTCTATTTACTTGTTTTCTCTATATACCACAGATGAGTGAGATCAGTCACTATTTGTCCTCCTGACTTATTTTACTTTACACGATACTCCCTCCAGTTTCATCATCCAAGTGGCAGTGAACAACAAGAGTTCATCTTTTCTTAAAGTTGTATAATATTCCTTTGGATATATACACACCTTAATTTCTTTATTCATTCATCTGCCATTGAACATCTGGGTTGTTTGAATAGATTGGCAACTGTACCCACAATTGCATGAATACAGGTGTGCATGCATCTTTTTGAATGACTATTTCTGTTTGGGGTTAGATAGCAATTCCAAGAAGTGGAATTGCTAGGGCGAATGGAAACTCTATTCTTACCTTTTTGAGACATCACCATACTGTTTTCCATTGAGGTTGAACCAGATAACATTTCCACCAACAGTGAATGAGTGTTTCTTTTTCATTATATTACTGCCAACACTAACAGTTTCCAATCTTCTTGATACAAGCCACTATCACTAGTATGAGATGATATCTCCTTTATTATTTTGATTTGTATTTCCCTGTGAAGCTGCTTTTAATCCTACCCAGTGTATTTTTTCAAATTGTAGACACAGTATTCACGTCAGGCTCAATCTGTATTTAATTTTTGTCTTTCAACTTTATTTATTTTTATTTTTGAGGGGACACACCCAGAGGGGCTGAAGCTTATCCTTTGCTCTTAACTCAGGGATTCCTCCTGGAGATGCCTGGAGAATCATACATTGCCAAGTTGACTGGTGCAAGGCAAGTGCCCTATCTTCTGCACTATCTCTCTGATGTCTCTATCTAACTTTTTGAACATATCGAATTCAGTTGTAAAACTGTCCTAATGTTCTAGTTTGTTAATTTATATGCCAGTTTTGGTCAACTGATTGGCCAGTCCCAAGAAACATGATATTTTTAAGGATCTATTATAGATTTTGTTTTCTAACTTGTCACTTGTCTTCCCATTGTTCATTGACTTGCTTGAGCGGGCACCAGTAACAACTCCATTCGTTGGGAATGAGGTTCATTATTGTTACTGCTTTTAGCATATCGAATACACCACGGGTAGCTTGCCAGGCTCTGCCATGGCTCTGAGTTCATCCCAGAGGACCCAGTCTTTTTTTCTGTCAAACCATCAAATATCTATATATCTCTCTCTATATCATATATATACATATATACATATATATTTTATCATTTTCAGAGCTGTATTGGGGCTCAATGGTATTCCCAGTAGATAGTGGAATTCAGCGAGGTTCCAGGCCTTGTTTGGAACTGTCGTCTGTTCTCCTCAACAGGTGGACAAAGGAAGAAGACCACAATCTCTTGAAAGTCTGAAGCTCTCTCCTTTTTAATCTCTCTTTATACCTCCTTTTAATCTCTCCTCCCAGATAACCTCTTTGTGCCAACCTGACAAGGATCCTGTCCTGGGGCTATCTATACCCACCCATGCCAGAGGCTGAATTCTGGCAGAATTTTAACTTCTTAACTTTCTTAACAGACTTAAGTATCTTCCCATGTCTATACAAAAGGCCTTTGCTCTAGCATAAATATACGCAGAGGGCTTACAGGAAAGAGAAAAACAATACTTCATTTACAGTACAAAACCCGGGGGGTAATCCAACAGATATGTATTACTATTTTTCTAAGAAATTTTGTTGGCTTATTTTGGGGCCATACCTGGCAGGGGTTACTCCTGGTTCTGCACTCAGAATCACACCTGGCAATGCTCAGGTGACCACATGGAGTGCTGAGGAGCAAACCTGTGTAGGTCAATTGCAAGGTAATATTCTACCTGCTGTACTATCTCTCGGGCCCCCTAAAAATATTTCTTGAGGCCAGAGATAGTACAGATGTTAAGACACTTGCCTTGCAAGCATTCAACGCTGGTACAAACTTAAGTATCGCAGAGGGTTCCCTGAGCACCACAAGAGAGGTCTCTCAGCTTTACCATGTGTGACCAATGTGTGACCCAAAAACCAAAACAGAGCGAAACAAAATAATTTTTAATTAAACACCTAAAAAATTTTTGGTGCTTGTTAACTTAAAATACTATGCACAAATTATATACAGTGATTTAGCAAAACCAATTATATTATTTGGTTATGCTGTTGACCAAAAAGTAAATATCTGCAAAACTCTGTTAAAATTAAGATTCATCTGTAGTATATTCTCCAGTACAGTTATGACAATAGCTTCTGTTTTTAACATTGAGAGTTTATAGAAATGACATTATTGAGTACTGAAGAAAGAGAAATAAGGTGAAAGATTCTATGATGGTACAAGTAGGATTTAGTTGTCCTTTTAAAATCAGTTAATGTTTTGGAGAGATAGTTCAATGGAATGAACACATGTCTTGGATGCAGGAGGCCCGTGGTTCATTCCTGGCACTGCATTTGGTTCCTGAAATACTGCAAGGAGTGAAACCTAAGTACTGATTCAAGAGCAGCCCTGAGTACTGCCAGCTATGACCCATAAAACAAATCAGAGCATTACCAATTCTTCTGGACCTTCCACTTAAATATACCTTAAAATAAAGATTTTAATATGTAGCCGTTTTAATAACTAGATGCAACTTAGCTGGATATAGCCTTTATTCTTATGGGCCTTTTTATCTGACATATAAGGCAGCACCCCTACATATTTGTGCTAATCAGAACATTAAAAATTTATATACATATTTATTGTTTTTGGGCCACACCCAATACTGCTAATGGGTTATTTTTGGTTCTGCACTAACGGACCACTCTTGATGGGGCTCACAGGACCATATGTAGTGCCAGGGATTGAACCTGAGTCAGCCATGTTCAAGGCAGGTATTCTGCACGCTGTATTATCACACTGGCCTATGCTAATCAGCACTTGAAAGTAAATTCCTACAGATCTCTAGAGTTTTCTCTATTGTCTGGTTTTATGTCTTGTGATGTCCACATGTTTTATTTTCTCAGCAAAAGAAATATGCTCTCAGCACTATTTTTTTTTCAGGTGAATCTGGCTGAAAAATTCCTTTTTTTCACAATCTGAAAACTCTGGCAATGTTACAATGGTGGGAAAACATGAGTTCTACTCTGCCTCTTCCTACTGTTCATTTCACCAACATTAAGTCTAGTTTCTCAAAAAAATGCATTTCTTGGTGCTGGAGAACAGTGGCTATGGTGCGCCCCTTTGCACGAGGCAGACCTGGGTTCAATCTCCAACACCCCATATGGTCCCTGAGCCCCGTCAGGAGTAAGCCCTGAGCACCACTGGCTATGGCTCAAAAAACAATGAGTATACAGTTTCTTGTTTGCCTAATGTTTACCTTTCTTTTCCTCAGAGAAGATGGTACATCTATCTTATTATTATATTCTATATTTGAACATGTAATAATTTTAATTAGTTTAAAAAGTGAGTCCCTGGCACCCTAGCACTCCTGAGTGTGGTGACCTCTAAATAAAATGTATTCCCTTTTGAGTGCCTAAGACCAAGATTATTTCACTTAGATTACTATAAATTCATTTATAGTAATCCTTCCTTCCTTCCTTCCTTCCTTCCTTCCTTCCTTCCTTCCTTCCTTCCTTCCTTCCTTCCTTCCTTCCTTCCTTCCTTCCTTCCTTCCTTCCTTCCTTCCTTCCTTCCTTCCTTCCTTCCTTCCTTCCTTCCTTCCTTCCTTCCTTCCTTCCTTCCTTCCTTCCTTCCTTCCTTCCTTCCTTCCTTCCTTCCTTCCTTCCTTCCTTCCTTCCATTCTTCCATTTTTGGGTCACACCTGGCAATGCTCAGGGGTTACTCCTGGCTCTGCACTCTGCTCAGGGGTTACTCCTGGCTCTCCACCAGGAATTACTCCTGGTGGTGCTTGGGGGACAATATGGGTTGCTGGGGATAGAACCTGTGTTGGCCACATACAAGACAAATGCCCTACCTGCTGTGCTATCACTCTGGTCCCCGAAAGTTCATTTCTATACATATTTTTAAACTAAATCTTCTTCCTTTTTTTCTTCTACAACTACCAAACTGACATACTAAAATATAATCTCACCCCTGTCATTCATTATAATATACTTCTATGGTTTCAATGCCTACAAGATAAGACTTTACTTCCTTAACAAAACAGAAGTTCAATAGTTTCTGAGAACTAGTCATTTCTCCATAGTAAATTTTAAATGTCATATAACTGCTAACAATGAATCTTTCAATGCCTGACATGTCTTTTTATTGTGTTTTTTTTTTTTGCTTAAGTGATTATCTTTCTGTAGAAATACTATCTTTTCTTTTTCCTGCCCTGCTAATTTCTATCCTTGAAAATATCCTAAAGTGCCAGAGTGATTGTACAGTGGTAGGGTCCTTGTCTTTTATGTGGCTGACTCAGGTTCAATGCTGACATCCGATATGGTCCAATGAGCCCATCAGAAGTGATCACTGATTGCAGGGTCAAAGGCAAGTATGAGCACTGTCATCTAGTGTGACTCCCATACCAAAAAAAAAATTATCAAATGGTCTTGTCTACCACAATATAAGCTATTTGAAGACAAGGCTGAGATAAATCTTTCTTTTTTAAAATTTTAGGTCACACTCAGTGATGCTAAGTGCGTTACTCCTGACTCTGAACTCAAAAATTACTCCTGTGATGTTTAGTGATCCATATAGGATACCAGGGATCAAAATTGCATTGGTTGTGCACTACCTATCATACTGTTTTTCTGGATCTGAATGCTGTAAATCTCAAGAGCCATAAAAGCTGCTGAACAACTCCATATTGAACTGAAAGAATAGGCTATTTCAGATGTGTGCACTGTGCTTTTCCACTTTAGGGTGATAAAATGGTCTATTACTTTTCTTTAGCCCTTTATATTACCTGCACAATATAAAGCTTGCAGTTGTTCAATATATCATTAAGAAAATATGCAATAATTTTTTCTTCTCTAAGCCATATAGATTTTGTGTAAAATCTTTGTACTATACCATCTGACAATAAATTTCCAGTTTTATGGTATTTTGTATTCATTTTTCTTTAAGACAAGTATAGAGTCATATAAAAATGATTTCAAAAAATGGAATAAAATTGCAAATAAAAAGCATTATTTTATAAAATTAAGTCACCTGTTGACCTGCAGTATGTTCTGTAGTGTAGACAGCACCGTAGATCCTATTTGAACATTGTCGGTTTGAAGTAAGTGCAAGAAATGATCACTTTGTAATACTAAAAGAAGAAAACCATGAAAATGTAAAGCCTGACAATTCTATTAAATTGTGATTTAAATTTTTATTTAAAACTAAATCAAATTATGACCATGCCTATCAAACTTATCTTTACATAGTTTAAGATGTAGGAAGTTTTAGCATCTAAAAATAAGCCATTTCACGCTTCTGAACACTTAGAGTATATACAAAAACCAGCTATTTTATCACACCTTAAATTGAAAATAAGGGGTGATAAAATATTTATCTTATTTGGTATGCCAAAACAGTAACAATTATAGACCTCATTCCCATGACATGAACAAATGGTTCAAGGCTCTCGCGTTCCTGGAGCAAGCAGATGCCCTTGGGCTACACTAGCATGCGACAGGGAGGTATGGAGATGTTACTGGTGCTAGCTCAAGGAAATCAATGAACAATGGGAAGACAAGTGATACAAGTGAAGTGAAACTGAAAATGTGTCCTCACTTTGGATTATTTTCTAGATTATATATTTTAGTAGCTAAAATCAAATATTCTTTCTTTTTTTTCTTTCTCTTTTTTTTGGCCACACCCATTGGTGCTCTGGGCAACATCTGTGCTTTGGGCACCATATGTGATTGAATCTGTTGCTTGCAAGGCAAGAGCCCTACCCTCTCTTCTGCTTTGGCCCCAAGCCGATGAAGGAAAGGAAATGCTACACATGACATTTAAGTAAAGTTCTGCTGCACTTAAAATTTTAATTATTAAAATGCATCATGTTTGCTAGTAACTTAAGTAATCACTTCACTTGTATTACTTGTCTTCCTGTTGTTCATCAATTTGCTCGTTGGGCACCAGTAACATCTCCATACGTCCTTTCACATGATAGTGTAGGCCAAGAGCATCTGCTCACTCCAGGAACATAAAGAGCCTCAAACCATTCCATCAGGTCATGGGAATGAAGTCTATAATTGTTACTAGTTGAGCAGGGCCAGATCCCTGTGCCCAGCTCATCACAAGGCACCCAGGAGGGAAGGCCAGTTCTAGCCCTGGCCCGCCATCCCAGCAAAGCCTCGCAAGAAACCCCATACCATGAGGACCGCCATTTTCCACATCCAGACTCCCCAGCTCGTCAGAGCTCCACCCAGCAGAAGAACTTATCACAAGCCCAGCTCGCGACTGCTGCAGAGGCAACTACAAGAGTATCTCACCGCACAGCAGAGCCTGGCAAGCTACTTGTGTCGTATTTGATATGCCAAATTCTAGCCACTAGTAACAACTTAAGCAATAAGATTATTAATTGCAAACAAAGCTTATTTTACTGGCTTATAATTTTTAAGCTCCCAAACAGCTATTTATGAAGATTTGGCATTGGATTAAAAATGCAAGGTACTTAGAACATTTATTAGAACTTTTTATCTTAATTATCTTCAATTATCTTAGAACACTTATTCCTTTATCTGTAAAACTGCAAACAACAGATATTCAGAATAGGTTCTCACTGAATGTCATTTTTTTTCTTTAGTACCAACTGATCAAAAAAATGTAATTAATGCAGGATCAGATATACTGGCAAGTGACCTCTGTGAATAGTATACCAGATTCTATACTACTTTACTCTTTTCTGCTATCTCCTAAATGGACATATTTGATATCTTATACTAATGGCTATCCTATATGTAGTCCAGTATTTATTTATTATGTGTCCAGTATATATTTGAAGAGTTCAGTATTTTGAGAGTTCATCAGATACCAAATTCTAAAAATGTTTAAGAACTTCTGAAAGTTAAAAAAATAATTTCAATATTATTATTTTATGATTTCTTATTATCTATTACTTTAATAGTATAAGTTCTATAGCTGAGATAAGTATGGTCATTCTGTTTCTATTTACTTAATAATCTTTTATTAGTAATTTAGAATTTTATCTTTTTAATATAATGAAAAATTAAGCTAAAATTATTAAATAGCCAATCTTACTTTTTTTAAAGCTTTATGATAACTATATAACTTTGTTTTGTCTTGAAAATGTACTTTTTTACAGTTTAGGTAATATGGCTATCTATAATAGTGTTACTTTAAGATACTGATGTATAAAATTTCTGAAACCCAAAATGCCCAATTTCCTACAACAAGGTGCTCTTGTTTCTTCTACTCCACCTCTTCATTTCCCTTCACCTTTGTTGTAATCTGTTTTCTAATTCAGAGCGAGGGTTGCCATAATTTATAAATATCTATTTTGCTTTTCAAATGTAGTCAGAGGGTTCCAAGCAAGATGGCAAAGGTGCAGCAGCAAGTGCCGGAGCTGGTGGAGGGGACAGCTTCTCTTAGCACTCTGAACAGTCAATGTGGCACAAATTTTCTGAATGTGGGTGCCACATGGATATCCTCGCTCAGGAAGAGCACCATTAAACAAAACTGCTGGTTGCAGCCGGTTTTAAATCTCCAATTATACAGAATTCGGGGGGTCTCTCAAGTGACGCTCAAAAGGTATAGGGTTTTCTCTGAGTAATTCTTGGCCAAGTGATTTGGCAGTTGAATGCAGGGAACTGAGGATGTGGTGGTGGGAATTATCATGGTTATCCCTGAGTGATAGCTGCATGCAAGGCATGCCCCTTAACTCTTGTGCTACTTTCTAGTCCCTGTACCATGAATTTTTAAGTTTGTCTGAATCAAGATCCATAAGATACACACATTGTAGTATCAAATTTCCTTAAATCAGCGCAATTCTTCTCTTTTCCTTGCAATTTACCGATTAAATTAAAACTGTTCTACTAACTTCTAAAAGTCAGCTTTTGCTAATGTAGCTCTCTCTGGCTTATAATTTAATATTTCTCTTCTCTAAGAACAGGTAGTTGAGATTATAGAGGTCTGAAAAGATTCAGGTTTGATTTTTGACATATATACTTTATTGTGAATGAGGCAGTAGGAAGTAACTGATGTCTAGCTGCCTTGCCTTTTGATATGCTGACAATAATAAATGATAGATTCTTAAATGTGTTCATTAAACATGGATTGCAAAATGACACTATTCTTTTTTTTTAATTATATACTTTATTATACCACCGTGAGATATACAATTACAACTTTGTTCATGTTTGGAGGTTTCGGTCACATAGTGTTCCAGCACCCACCCTCCACCAGTGCCCATATCCCACCACCAATGTCCCCAAATCCCTCCCCCTCCCATAGCCTGCCTAAATGGCAGGTTAATTATCTCTCTTCTTTCTCCCTCTCTCTCCCTTTTGTCTCCTACACATTGTGGGTTACACTACATACACTTGGAAGCCATCAAGTGCATTTTTTTTGCCTGTGTTTAATGCTCAGTTCTATGTTGGTATCATACCTTTCGACATTTATTCACACATGTTCCTTTCTCTGTCTTACCTAACCTCTGACTCCCTCACGTTTGTGGTAATTTCCACTTTTGGTAAGACCACCTGATATATTTATGTCATGTAAATAAATGCAGTCATTCTATGTCTCTCTCTTTCCTTCTGACTAATTTCACTCAACATGGTCCTCTACATGGCCATCATTTATAGGTAAATTTCATAACTTCATTTTTCCTGACAGCTGCATAGTATTCCATAGTGTAGATGTATCACAGTTTCTTTATCCAGTCATCAGTTCTCGGGCATACTTGTTGTTTCCAGGTTCTGGCTATTCTGAATAATGCTGCTATAAAAATAAAAGCGCGGATTGTGTTTCTGCTGTGTGTTTTTGGCTTCCCAGGGTATATTCCCAGGAGTGGTATGGCTGGGTCAAAAGGGAGCTCAATTTCTAGTCTTTGGAGGAATGTCCATATTGTTTTCCAGAAAGGTTGTACAAGTTGACATTCTAGTCTTGGAATAGAGTTGAGTATCCTTACACCCACACTCAAAGACATGATCAGTTAATATTTGATAAAGGTGCAAAGAGTCCAAACTGGAGTAAGGAAAGCCTCTTCAACAAGTGGTGCTGGGGAAACTGGACAACTACATGTGAAAAAATGAATTTGGACCTGTGTCTAACACCTTGCACAAAATTCAGATCAAAATGGATTAAAGATCTCAATATCAGACCTGAATCCATAAAGTACATTGAAGAAAATATAGAAAAAAACCCTCCACGACATTGAAGCTAAAGACATCTTCAAAGGTGAAACACCATTAACAAAGCAACTAGAAGAAAATATCATGTATTTGAGGGTGGGTGTCAGGATACTCAACTCTATTCCAAGACTATTCCTCTCATACATTCCACCAACAATGTATGAGAGTCCCCTTTCCCCACATCCACGCCAGCACTTGTTGCTTTTACCCTTTTGAACATGGGTGAGTCTCTGTGGTGTGAGGTGATATCTCATTGTTGTTTTGATTTGCATCTCTCTGATGATTAGTGATGATGAGCATTTTTTCATATGCCTTTTGGCCATTCGAATTTCTTCCTTGTCAAAGTTTCTGTTCATCTCTTCTCCCCATTTTTTTTATGGGGTTGGCTGTTTTCTTCTTATTTAGCTGTACCAGTGCCTGATATATCCTGGATATTAACCCCTTATCAGATGGGTATTGGGTGAATATTTTTTCCCATTCTGTGGACTGCCTTTGTATCTTAGTCACTGTTTCTTTTGAGGTGCAGAAGCTCTTTAGTTTCATGTAGTCCCACATGTTTATATTTTCTTCTAGTTGCTTTGTTAATGGTGTTTCACCTTTGAAGATGTCTTTAGCTTCAATGTCGTGGAGGGTTTTTCCTATATTTTCTTCAATGTACTTTATGTAAAGTATGAATGTACTTTATTCAGGTCTGATATTGATATCTTTAATCCATTTTGATCTGATTTTTGTGCAAGGTGTTAGACACAGGTCCAAATTCATTTTTTTCACATGTAGCTGTCCAGTTTTCCCAGCACCACTTGTTGAATAGGCCTTTTTACTCCAGTTTGGACTCTTAGCACCTTTATCAAATATTAACTGATCATGTCTTTGAGGGTGGGTGTCAGGATACTCAACTCTATTCCATAGGTCCACAGGTCTGTTTTTATTCCAGTACCACACTGTTTTTATTACTGCTGCCTTGTAGTACAGTTTGAGGTTAGGAAAGGTGATGCCTCTCATCTTATTTTTTCCCAAGGATAGCTTTAGCTATCCATGGGGGGTTATTATTCCATACGAATTTCAGGAGTGTTTGGTCAATTTCTTTAAAGAATGTCATTGGTATCCTTATAGGAACCGCATTGAATCTGTACAAAGCTCTAAGGAGTATTACTATCTTGACAATGTTAATTCTCCCCATCCATGAGCAGAGAATGTGTTTCCATTTCCTCGTGTCCTCTTTTATTTCTTGAAGCAGTGTCTTGTAGTTCTCTTTGTATAGGTCCTTTACACACTTGGTTAAGCTGATTCCTAGGTATTTCATTTTCTGTGGTACAATTGTGAATGGAATAGATTTCTTAATATCCCTTTCTTATCTTTCGTTATTTGTGTATAGGAAAGCCACCGACTTTTGGGTATTGATTTTATACCCTGCCACTCTACTATACATATCTATTGTTTCTAAGAGTTTTTGGGTCGAGAGTTTAGGGTTCTCTAGGTATAATATCATGTCATCTGCAAATAATGATAGCTTGATTTCTTCCTTGCCTATCTGGGTGCCCTTAATGTCCTTTTTCTTCTCTGATTGCTATGGCGAGTACTTCCAGTACTATATTGAAAAAAAAGAAGTGAGAGAGGGCAACCTTGTCGTGTTCCTGATCTTAAGGGGAAGGCTTTCAATTTTTCCCCCATTGATAATGATGCTCGCCGTGGGCTTTTGGTAGATGGCTTTGACAATCTTGAGGAAGTTTCCTTCAATTCTCATTTTCTGGAGGGTTTTGATCATGAATGGGTGCTGGATCTTGTCAAATGCTTTTTCTGCATCTATTGATAGGATCATATGGTTTTTATTTTTTTCTCTTATTGATATGATGTATTATGTTGATTGATTTGCAAATGTAGAACCATCCTTGCATTCCCGGATGAATCCAACTTGGTCATAATGTATGATATTTTTGATGAGTCTTTGGATTCTGTTTGCTAGTATTTTGTTGAAGATCTTAGAATCTGTGTTCATCGAGGAGATTGGTCTGTAATTTTCCTTCTTTTTGTTGTCTCTCCCTCTTTTGGGTATCAGGATGATGTGTGCCTTGTAGAAGCTTTTTGGGAGTGTTTCTGTTTCTTCTATTCTTCTATTTCCTGGAAGAGCTTGAACAGGATAGGCAGTAGGTCCTCCTTAAAGGTTTGGTAGAATTCTCTAATGAACCCATCTGGACCTGGGCTTTTGTGTTTGGGCAGACTTTTAATTACTGTTTCAATATCCTCGATGGTGATAGGCTTATTCAGGTATTGGAGGTCTTCTTGTTTCAATCGTGGGAGGTTATAGGACTTCAGGAATTTATCCATTTCTTCTAGGTTCTCATGCTTCGTGGCATACAGGTTCTCAAAGTAATCTTTGATGATCTTTTTGGATTTCTGTCTTCTCTGTTGTGATGTCACCATTTTCATTTCTGATTCTGTTTATTTGGGTTTTCTCTTTCCCTGTCCTTTCAAGTCTTGCCAGTGGCTTGTCGATATTGTTTAATATTTCAAAGAACCAGCTCTTGGTTTCATTAATCTTTGGGAATTTTTTTTTTTTTTTTTGGTTTCCAGCTCATTGATTTCCTCCCTAAGTTTTTTTTTTTAATTTTTTTATTTTTACAATTACAAAGATATACAATTAAAAAGTTCATATTTGGGTTTTGGTCACACAGTGTTCCAGCACCCATCCTGCCACCAATGCCCATCTCCCACCACCAACGCTCCCGGTTCCCTCCCCCTCCTCCAGCCCTCCTCCATGGCAGGTTCTTTATTTCTTTCCGTTTCTCTCTTTCTCTTTTCCTTTCCCTCCAGACTATGGATTACAGAACATACATTAAAGGGTTGTCATGTGTATCTTTTGCCTTTATTTAATGCTCAGTTCTAGGTTGGCATTAGTACCCTCGACAATTGTCCTTCTGCCTGGGTTGGGCTTCTTTTGTTGGTCTTTTTGTAATATTTTCAGCTGTGAGGTCAGGTTATTTATGTGGGCCCTTTCTTGTTTCCTGATGAATGCTTGCAGAGCTATGAACTTTCCTCTTAACACAGCTTTTGCTGTGTTCCACAAGTTCTGATAGTTGGTATCTTCATTGAAATGACACTATTCTTTCATGACTTTTTCACTCACTCATTGGCTGTAATACTTTAATACAGAGAATTTTCCTCTCCAGTAAAGAAAGGCAGGATACATCCTGGATTCTTCATTTACTAACTTTTAGCACAAATTATTTCCTTGACATTTAGTTACATTGTTAATAATTTCAAAATACCACAATTATTAATACCAATACTGCAGAAGTAGCCATTTTGGCTAACTTAAGCCTCCTTTTGGTTGATTCATGAGTTCCTTTTACACAATAACTTGGCCTGATTCCTTCCTAGCTGGTAATCAAGATGCTTCCGGCTACCATTAGCTCACACTATATGACAGACATTCTCCAAGAAGTTAATTTTCCCTTTTTCAGAGGAAATGTTATTGTGTATCCCAATTCTGTTTCCACCTAATTTTTGTATATGTATTTCATAGATTAAGTTTACTGACAGTTTATTTTATTTTTAATAAGTATTTTATTATACCACCATGAAATATACAATTACAAAGATGTTCACATTTGGGTTTTGGTCATACAGTGTTCCAGCACCCATCCCTCCACCAGTGCCCATCTCCCTCCACCAACGTCCCTGGTTCCCTCCCCTCCCCAGCCCGCCTCCATGGCAGGTTCTTTATTTCTTTCCCTTTCTATCTCTTTCTCTTTTCCTTCCCTTCTAGATTGTGGATTACAGAACAGACATTAAAGGGTTGTCATGTGTATATTTTTTCCGCCTATTTAATGCTCAGTTCTAGGTTGGTATTAGTACTTTTGACAACTGTTAGTACACTGTTCCATTTTCTGTCTTATTATAGACTGGCTGAAAGAACTTTATCTCTTTTGGTGAGGTTATTTTATTTTACTATTTTTTTTTTTGGGGGGTGGATGCACAGGGGCAATTTTTATGGTGCTTGGAGATCCATTAGTGCCAAGGATTGAACTCAGGGCTTAGCATATACATTACAACTTGAGCAACATGACTGGCCAGTTTCTATTGTGAAAATTATGAAAAAAGTATTCCTTACCTTAAATGTTCAAATTTAAACTATTTTTGAAGTGATTCAGACAATTATTAGTTTATTGTGGAAAGTACTTTGAATCCAGTTTTCTGCCCTTAAACCCAATTGCAGTTATTTTTACATGCTATTGAGTGAAGACACAATTATTATACATTTTTTGCCACACATTTTCCATCTATATGTCTCAGAAGGGCTAAGAATAATTTAAAATGTTAAATCTTTGCATAGTGACTGACACTCCTGTCCCTTTCTCTATTTAACCAAGAGGTTAAAACACAACTGTTAAATTGTTGGCTTTCCAAGCAACAAGATTATATTATTTATCTCATATTTGGAACCTGAGTTTTGCGACCTAAATGTAATATTCAAACATTTTTTGTTAGGGATGTGGGAAAAAAGTGACTCTCAACTACTGTTGGTGAGAGTGCTGATTGGTCCAGCCCTTTTGGAAAACAATACGGACATTCCTCTGAAAACTAGATATTGAGCTCCATTTGATTCAGCAATACCAGTCCTGGGAATATACCTTGGAGACCCAAAAACATATAGCAGAAACACTATCTGTACTTCTTTATTCATTGCTGTGCTATTCATGATAGCTAGAATCTGGAAACAACCTAAGGCCTGAGAACAGAGGACTGGCTAAAGAAACTGGTACATCTACACAATGGAATACTATGCAGCTGTCAGGAAAGATGAAATTATAAAATTTAGCTGCAAATGGATGGATATGGAGACTATCATGCTGAATGAAATTAGTCAGAAGGAAAAGGACAGATATAGAATGACCACATTCAATAATAAGATATAAATATATACCAGTGTTTTAAAAGTGTGGGAAATGATAATGTCAGACTAGAACTCACCACTGAAATATACACAAAGAGAGTTAAATGATAAACCCTAAATGTCTGCAGGGCTAGCCACAATGTGTAAAAGAAGAGGCAGAGAGATGCAGAGACAGAGGCAGAGAGAGGAAAAGAGAGGAAAAAGGGGGTACCTGCTATTGAGGCAGCCTGGGGGTGGGTGGGAGGGGTGGGGGGTACATTGGTGGTGGGAATGGGGCACTGGCGGAGGGATGGGTGCTGGAATTCTGTATTACCAAGAACCAATTATGAACACCTTTGTAATTGTATGTCTCACAGTGGTATAATAAAAAATTTTTTTTTAAAAAGAGCAAGAACAACCAGTCCTGTTGTGGATGCGGGGAGAAAGAGACTCTCATCCACTGTTGGTGGGAGTGCTAACTGGTCCAGCTCTTTTGGATAACAACATGGACATTCCTTCAAAAAACTAGATACTGAGCTCCCATTTGATCTAGCATTACCACTCCTGGGAATATACCCTGGAGACCCAAAAACACACAGAAGAAACACTATCTGCACTTTGATGTTCATCGCAGCACTATTCACAATAGCCAGAATCTGTAAGCAACGTGAATGCCGGAGAACAGAAGAGTGGCTAAAGAAACTATGGTACATCTACACAATGGAATACTATGCAGTTATGCAGCTGTCAGAAAAGATGAATCACGAAATTTACATGAAATAGATGGACATGAAGAGTATGATGCTGAGTGAAATTAGTCAGAAAGTAAAAGACAGAAATAGAATGACTGCATTCATTAGTGGTATATATATATATATACTAGTGCTCTACTAATTATGGGAAATGTTAGTGCCACACTAGAACTGAACATTGAATGTACACAAAGGGATTACATGATAATACTTTAATGTCTGTAGGGCAAGCCACAATATATAAGAGAGAGAGAAATAGAGAGAGAGAGAGAAAGAGAGAGAAATAGTGCCTGATATAGAGGCAGGTTTGAGGAGGGGAGAGGGAACTTGGGAATATTGGTGATGGCAATGGGCCACTGGTGGAGGGACGGGTGCTGGAAAAATGTATGACTGAAAACCAATCATGAACATCTTTTTAATTGCATTACACACAGTGGTACTATAAAAAAAATTAAACATTCCAGCATTCTCTCCTGCTATCTTTTGACTAGGTCTTTCACTTTAAACTACATGAGACTAAGTACATAAGATTTTTTGGTAAAAGTTATTTTACATGGCAACTTGATAATATTTATTTAATAATGAGAAACAGATAATGCTCAAAATTTAAAAAAAAACACAAGCATGTTATTTAGCTTTATATGGATGTGTAAAAGATTATTAGTTCTGTTAACTGAAAAACAGTTATGTTTGGAGAACAGAAAATGAAAGCGTTATGATGATCAGAAATTATGGTTTTTCTTTTCCAATAAGCCTTAAAGAAAATTTTAATTCCTTAATGTTATGCACACATAATTCTGAAAATAAATTCAGTAAATACTTTTAAAAAGTCAATGTGCTTATTAAATATATCTTGTAACTTTCAAGTTCATTAAATGTCATTGTATTAAGAGATAGCTTTTACATAAACAGGCTATGAGTTAAAAATATCTAAACTATACATAGGAGTTTCTCTCACTTTTAGCCTAAAACAACAGTGTGATCTTTAAAACTTTGGAAAATATTTTCCTTAAAATGTTAAAAGCATCATTAATTCTTATTTAGATTTACTAAAAAGGAAAAACTTTAATAATTTTCCTCTTACTATTTGTCACTGCCACTGTCTTCCCGTTCATCATTGATTTGCTCGAGCGGGCACCAGTAACATCTCCATATGTCTTATCTCATGTTAGTAGAGCCCAAGGGCACCTGCTTGCTCCAGGAACATAAAGAGCCTCAAACCATTCCATCAGGTCATGGGAATGAGGTCTATAATTGTTACTGGTATTTGGCATATCAAATATGATACGGGTAGCTTGCCAGGCCTGCTGTGAGGGTAGCATACTCTTGTAGTCATCTCTAAATCCAGCACTTATTGATGAAGTGGCCAGGCGAGCCTGCCTGTGATCAGCCTCTTCTGCTGGGTGGAGTTCTGACGAGGGGGAAGTCCGGATGTGGAAAATGGAGGCCCCTCATGGAGTGGCGGGTCATCTGGCTTGTTGCGAGGCTCTGCTGGGGCGGCGGGCCAGGGCTAGAACCCGCCATCTCTCCCGGTGCCTCGTGAGCGGCTGGGCACAGGGAGAGCCAGTAGCAGCTCTGCCCCATGTCTGTGAGAATCAGTAACAGATTCTCCTTATTATTATCAGTAACAGAATCTCTATTATTATTACTACTATTTAATAATAATTTTCCTCTTTAATAATACTATACTTTAATAATTTCTCTCTTACTATTTTCATTGCCAATTTGGTTATGTAAAGCTGGAATGTTCAAATAGGGTTTTATTTTTTTTTTTTTTTTTTATATAAATAGGAGGAGGGGGTCATACAAGAATTTCCAGTGTGGTTTTACTTAACTGTGGTTACCTGAATAGCTAATTAGGTATTTATTTTTAGAAAAAAGATGGACTGGATTATTCTCATGTAACTATTGGTCGCATAATTTTTTTTCTTGGTTGGAGCCAAAGAGGTAGTACTACACAGGTACTACCTCTTTGCCTTCCATGAAGTTGACCTGGTTTTGACCTGTGGCACCATTGATGGTCTCCCAAGCACCAGACATGATCCCTGAGTACAGGGCCAGGAGAAAACCCTGAACAAAGCCAGGTATGGCCCCTCAAAGCACAAAATTAAGCATATTTTCTTGGGGGCTAGGGATGTTGCTCAGTGGCAGTGTAGTTGGTTTGCATGTATGAAAGCCTAGGTCTAAATTCTTACATTGTTCCAAACCAACCAAACAAAAATCTTTTTTCTTACCACTTTGGATGAGTTGAACATGACCTCCCAAAAGCCAGAAAAGAGAATCAGTAACAACTTGGAAAAAGTGTAATAATTCATCTTTTTCTTCACCCTTAATATAAAAAAAAACAAAATTACTTCTCTGTTATTGCTTTACTGAAAAGGGAGACTTCACTAGGGAGTTAAGTATCCAGTTTCTGGATCTAATTAGGTATTTATGAGGTACTAATCTAAGAGCTAAGCTTAGTTTATAAAACTTCTAATAACAGTAATACCTACTATATCTATCAGCAATGGTTGTTATCCAAAAAGCCAAATGACAAAAGAAGTATCAAAACAGTAAGTTGATAGACCAGAAATTTTTACCACTGACTATACATCAGAATCAAGTGTAGTGTTTTAAACAAAACCGTATATAAACTAGTCCATACATAATAAATCTGAATCTTTAGAGTAAAGACTAGACATCTGTATTTTCACAGCTTTCATTATATAAAAAGAGTTGGAAATCACCACAAATGCAAACAGAGATGTCAGCCTATAAGACATTATTATTAGTGCATTTCAGATGGGCAGCTGCAGTTTCTATTCTGATTCCAGGAGTGTAGACCATGTCTTTTAGCTCCCTACTAAATGCTTAGTGTCCCACACAGCTCTGACACATAGTAAATGTTCAATCATTTTTAAATATATGAAAATTTTGTATGGTTCTTTCTTAATTCACAATTATGTAACTTTAGTGGAAAGCTGAACAAAGGTAAGTAATTTTATTCAGGCTGTTAATGTACTGCATCACAAATTTAATAATAACAAGAAAAAATATTAGAATTGGTATAGTTATTTGTCAAAACAAAGAATTTTCTTTCTACTATTCCAACACAGGATGAGAGGTGATTAAATTTTCATTGTCATGTTCTAATTTATAACAATAAAAGAAAAAGAATGTCATTATATCAAGTATTCCTTTAATACAGTAAATAGCCCATATCAAATTCACCAAAAGAAACAGAAGATTGGGTATCAGAATCCTCATTTTTGTCAATCTCAAAGGATAGTGTTGGATTTTAAGACTTTAAATTTCGTTAAAAAATACCACTAGATAATATTATCCCAAAACACATGGTCTCTGAGAAAGTATTAAAATTTACTTCTGAGTCACTTAAAAAATTCTTGAATAGGGGCTGGAGCGATAGAACAATGGGTAGGGCATTTGCTTTGCATGTAGCTGACTCAGGTTCGATCCACAGCCAGGCACCACCAGGGAGTAATTCCTGAGCAAAGAGCCAGGAGTAACCCCTGAGCATCACCCGGTGTGACCCAAAAAGCAAAAAAAAAAAAAAAATTCTTGAATAGGTGCTTTTCTCTTCTAGCAGATTTATACACATCACACACACGCACACACACAAACACACACACACACACACAAACATACACATACATAAACACACAGAGTTTTGATAAAATTGTAAAAGTATAGGGCTGGGAATATAGCCCAAAGGATTGGAGAGTACACCTTATGCACTAAGTCCTGAGTTTGATCTCCACCTATATATAGCCTCCTAAGCATCATCAGTTTGTAGTCCAGGAGCCTCCCAAGAACTCTTGGGGTTAAGAAGAACTTATGGCCATCAGGACTGCTGAACCCCCACAGCACCACACTGCTGAGGCCGATTACTAATGGAAAGGCCCTCAGTACCTTATAAGTGTTTGAAAAAGCACCAACCACCAAATTAAAAAAATTTTTACTAGTATTATTTACAGAAAATTAAGTATATATGCATTATATGTACATATATTTTATTTTATGCTTAATACATATATACATACTATTTTAATTATTTTATTCTAAAGGACCAAATATCTTGTATATACCCACCATATGATCTACCTAGTAACTAGGTAATTCAAAAAAATCTGACTGGTATGTCTCTAAGGACACATAACAAATACAGATTTTTTGCTAATACCTTTTTACTCTCCATTTGGTTTTGTCTTTAATAAAGTGTTAGTTGAAAAGTATATTTGAAAAATAAAACAGAATATCTTCTCAGTTGCAGGTCACAGAGATAGTGCAGCAGGTAAGGTGCCTGCCTTGCATATGGTCAACTTGGGCTCAATCTTTGGCACTCCATATGGTCTACCAGGTCCTGCCAAGAGTGATCCCTGAGCTGAGAAATAGGAGTAAGTCCCGAGTGCTGCCAAGTATGAACCAAAACCACAAAGCATGGGGGTTAAGAATGAAACTGTTTTTGTTACAAAGCAGTAATATATATATACCTTAGTAGCATTAATGAAACATGTTTGCAACCGTCTCCCCAAAACCAGAAAATTCTCAGCAGCTGATGGAAGCAATTCATTGTAAAATTCTTCAGCATCTTCTCCTGGCTCTAGGCCCACACAACAATGACTGCAATAAGAGCACAAACGTGACTTAAGTTTGTGTTAATCATAAATCAGTTTGAGTGCTGGGAAATTAGTTTAACATCTTTCCAGAAAGGTGAATAGTGAGAACTTCACATGTACTCAGATCTGGGATTCCATATGTCATTCAGGAAATAAAATGATCTTAGGGTAGGATTCATAAGTATAGGATAGATAAGGAAATTCTACATTATTAATTTTTTACAGACCTTTTTTACATTATTATTTTTCAACAGATTTTTCTTAAAATCTGATATAACTGATAGCATAATCCTCAAATCAGAAGAGGAGACAGAAAAATAAAACAAAAAAGCCCCTCCAAACCCTAAACTTAATCAGGAATACTTTTAAATATAACTTAAAGGAGAGAAAGAAAAATTATGCCCTCTTGAAAATGAACATAAAAAGCAGTCTCTGATAAGAAATGAGACAAAAGTCTAAGTAATAAAATGTATTTGTATAGATCAGTGTTTCTCAAAAGGGAGCCATATGACCTGTGAGCCCTAAGAATGTCTAAGGGAATCACAGGTGAAAATCAAGTACATGGGGGGGTACACAAATGACAAGCGATTGGGGAGGTTGAGTGTAGAATGGGGTGGGACAGAAAAGGAAAAAAGGCTGGAAGGGGGCCACAGTTTAAAAAAGGTTGAGAAAAACTGCTGTGTATTTAATTACAAGTAGAGTCACCAGTGGTCTATGTATGCACTGCATGCTAATGAATAAGCAACATTGAGGCTTTTTCACAAAATATACAAAGATACTGGGTTAGGTAATAGGGGCTACATGATGAGGATGTCTAAAACCTAACTGCCTAAAGCTACATGGAACGACAAAATCATGCAAATTGCTGCAACCTGGTTGGAACTGGAAGATATCTTGAGTGAGGTAAACCAGAATAAAGACAAATATAACATTGTTTCACTTATCTGTGATAAATAAGAGCACTAAATGGGGAAATGCATTAAAGTAAAGGGGTGATTGTTTAGCTCACCCTAGACCCCAGTGTTTAGAGAGAAGGACAGTGAAGGAAAGAAATCAAGGCGGGAAGAAGAGAAGTAGAAATAACAGGTGAAGAGGGGTTACGTGCGGCTTCAGTTATATTGGATATAATTGTGACTGATATCGCCATATCCAAAACACAGACTCAACAACACTGAAAGCATGAGATCTAAGCTGCAGCTACTAGAACTTTGCAATTTGCTGTCAAACTGACAGGCAACA
Organism: Cryptotis parvus; assembly: GCA_021461705.1. Lineage (NCBI taxonomy): Eukaryota > Metazoa > Chordata > Mammalia > Eulipotyphla > Soricidae > Cryptotis > Cryptotis parvus. The sequence goes on from JAJIBD010027008.1 coordinate 50,609, forward strand.
AGCGGGTCAGGGGTGGGGGTGGGGGGAGAATGGAATATGGGAACCCTGGTGGATGGAAGTTGGTGGTGGAATTGATGCTGAAATATATGCCTAAAACTCACCTATCAATAATTTTGTAAATCGGTTCTTTAATCAAATTAAAAAAAAATGAACTGCCAATTGTTTAATGTATTAAATGTTGTGAGTTTTGTTTTATTTATTTATTTATTTGCATCTAGAGTCCTTAAGTTAATAGATTAGTGCTTATATATAAATTACTTTTTTCTCTTCTCTTTGGTTCCAAATTATTTCAGAGTATCTATACTTTGTCAGAGAACACTAGTAAATGAAACTTTTTCTGTGCATTCACAAACATTGTAATTTCTTTTTCTATATAGGGATAGCTACCTGTCTGAATGCAAGGTGCCCTTCCAAAACCAGCAGGACAGTTCTACTGTTCAAGAAGGGAGACTTTCACAACATTTGCAACTATCGCTCAATCTGCCTATTGTCTATCATCTACAAGCTGTTCACTTGAGTCATCCTGAACAGGATTCGCAGAACATTAGATGAAGGACAACCATGCGAGCAAGCTGGCTTTCGAAAAGGATTCAAAACAATCAACCATATCCACATGGTCACCAAACTCATTGAGGTTTCTAGGGAGTTCAAGATGCCACTCTGTCTCATGTTCATTGATTTAAAGAAAGCTTTTGATTCTGTGGAGACCGAAGCAGTTATCGAAGCCCTAGCCAAACAGGGCGTTCAAACCCAATACATCAAGATCCTTCATGAACTGTATTATGGATTCACCACCAGGATCTCACCATTCTACAAAGAAGGGATCATTGATGTCAAAAGAGGGGTTTGGCAGGGTGATACCTTTTCATCAAAACTCTTCAGCGCCACCCTTAAGAACATCATTTGACAATTAGAATCGGAAGGAAAGGCAGTGAAGTTAGACGGTCGGCAACCACACCACCTCTGCTTCGCTGATGACATCGTTCTAAATAACACCAAACATTAGCCAAGCGGCACAAATGCTGGCTGACTTCGACCGGAGAATGTGGAAAGATAGGTCTACAGCTGAATCTCAACAAAACTATGTTCATGAAAAATGAACTAGCTCCAGGGGCGCCATTCACTCTAAAGGAACAAACATCTCTGAATGCAGCAGTTATGTGTACCTAGGTCGAGAAGTCAACATGATGAACGACCTAAAACCTGAGCTGCACAGGAGGAACAAAGCGGCACGGAATGCCTTCAAAAGCATCGAAAAAATAGCTAAAAGGACAAAGAACCTCCAGCTCCCGGCACATCTCTTTGACTCCACTGTTCTCCCTACATTAACATACACCTCAGAGACCTGGGCCCTACGAAAGCAGGATGAGAACGCTATCCGGTCTTCCAAAGAGGAATTGAAAGAGCTATGCTTGGAATATCACACCTCACTCAAGTGAGTGAAGGAATCGGAGTTCTGACCTGTCACCATTCCAGAATCAGGGATGCTGTTTCATTTGCCAAAGCATCGAAAATCAGATGAGCTGGACATGTAAATGATTTAGAGATGACTGCTGGACTAGAGCCGTTACCGATAAATCCCATGGGATGTCAAAAGATCACGTGGCCGCCTACCTACAAGATAGTCAGACTTCTTCGTCAAGACCTTGAACGAATGTTTTGAGGCTCTTCGTATTCCTGAAGCAACCAGATGCCACTGGGCTACACTGGCACGTGATAGGGTTACGCCCGCTCGAGCAAATCAATGAATAACGGAATGTCAAGTGATCAAGTGTCAAGTGATATAGGGATATCTTAAGATGTGATTCCACCTCAGAGTTTAGCAAAATCATAGTTTCATCAGTTAACATATCTAATCAAAACAAACTTGTAAGGCTTTATTTACTTAAGGAAAATAATTTTGAGAATTGAAAGTATAAAAAGAATATTTGGATTTAAAATTTTTATAATTTAGCTTAATCTAGTAACAAGGACTCAGCTTAATCTAGTTAATGAGGAATAGCAGTTTCAAAAGCCAAATTCCAATAATTAGTGTACATTTTAAATGATTTAGTTAGGTAGTTGCTTAGGAACTAAGAACATCTTGTTAATTTATTGTCTACTTTAAAATAAAAGGCTTGATCTCATCTATGATTTTAAACATATCAGTAAATGAAATTTCTAAATTTTACTGATAGGTTGCTAATACCTAAGAAAATAGTTAATATAGCTAAAACATTACAAAATAATAGTTCCTTTATTGAATTCCTATAGTGCTTTATTTATGCCTTTCATTTCATAACCTATCCTATTGCATATTGTCTAGTATGATAAATTCACAAATTTTGCTAATTCAGAGTAAGCATCTTAATCTCTATTGTTTTCAAATATTGCTTAGTTACTAATCCAATTAGACACCTGGGAATCAGCAATGCCACCACATACAATGACCATCTTCAAAAAGCTTAGGGACTTGGGGAGGACAAGACACTGGTGGAGAGAGTGGTTGTACTAAAACACTGTATGCAGGAACATTATTATCAATAGTATTGTAAATCATGATACCAAAAATTAAAGAAAGAAAAGTAAATGGAAGCAGAATTAGTCTGATCTTCACAAATATAGATTTATGAATAGTAAGATATTAGGGAAAGGTGCAACTACAATCTGGCACTGGAGGTTACCAATGTTTACTCAACAACAAAATTATATGAATATAGATTAGAAGAATCAATTGCTACACTCTTCAAGAACAAGTTGACATACAGTTTAATTTTTACCTTAATATCTGTGTCAGCTGGGAAACTGTAGTCCAACCACCCTGGATTCGAGAACAATCTTGATTGAGGACCAAGAGGCAATACTGAATAAGGTCATAACAATATATATCTTGTTTTATTTTCTTCAACTCTGAACTTCCTAAAGGTGTATTGTTTATTATTTCTAGGGCAAAAGAAAATGAGACTTGTTAGTTTTACTCAGTATATCTGAATCTTATTTGTATTTTTAAAAGCTAACTATTGGGCCCATGAGATAGGATAATAGGTAGGGTACCTAACTTGCATGTGGCCAACTTGGGTTCAATCTCCAGCATCTCATATCCCAAAGAGGAGTAATCCCTGAGTGCTGAGCCTCGATTAAATTCTCAGCACTAACAGGTGTGGCCCAAAAAACAAAACAAAGGTTAATTATTATTATTATTATTATTATTATTATTATTATTATTATTATTATCACCATTTTTTGCTTTTTGGGTCATACCTGGCAATGTTGAGGGGTTATTCCTGGCTCTCCACTCAGGAATTACTCCTGGTAGTGTTTGAGGGACACATGGGAATCGAACTTGGATCAGCCGTATGCAAGGCAAATGCCCTGCCAGCTACATTATCGCCTGGCCCCTAATTATTAGTATCTTTAAAAGTAAAGAAATATTTGCTTATGACAATGTAAAGATTTCTCTAAATAAGTTGGAAATGTTAAACTTGGGCCAATGATGAATTGCTTTTGCTACTTAATTAGTATAAACCAATGATAAAAGATTTCCTTACCTTTTAACTTCAACAGTATAACAGGGACATTCTGCTCAGGGCTTTTTGCAACTTCAGCAGCGAGAGATAAGATTCTTGGATCTGTGCCTATTGGTTTCATTTTTCATACCGCCTATATTTTAAGAGAAATAGATAAATATAGGCCAGAGCTCTAAAATATTCTAACACCTGAAACATAGTTTCAATAGAAATGAAAACTTACCCATATTACACCACATTAATTGTCACAGATAGATTTTATGTCAATATTTTATTTACAAAGTGGGATGCAAACATTATATGAGACACCTTTATAAAAAACTGCTGGTATCAATAAAAATAAATGGTATGAGGATGATGTGATGGCAATGATTATGTGCTGAAATATAGTAGTTCTATTTGCCTTGTCTGAAAGATAGGTATTATTTATTTATTTATTTATTTACTTATTTATTTGCTTGCCACACCTGGCTGTGCTCAGGGCTTACACCTGGCTCTGCACTCAGGAGTCACTCCTGGTGGTGCTCGGGGAACCATACGGGATGCTAAGGACTGAACCTGTGTAGGCCATGTGAAAAGCATGTGCCCTACCCACTATATAATCTCTCCATGCAAAAACTGGGTATTTTTTTCATTTTCTCTGGATTTTTGTGCTAATGCACCATCAAAAATCTGACACTTCCACATCTTACTGGAATAACTACAATAGGTATATTGTATAGTTACAATATACCTATTGTATATTGTAAGAGTCAGCAACTAAACGAAGCATTTCATTTACTCTAAACTGGACAATGATACTAAGATTAGGAATTAATTTTCTCTAATAACAAAATACTGAGTGTTGGGAAACAACTAGTATATGACTGAGACTACTACATTTTCAAAGTATTTCTTCCGAGACTGACCTTTTGCTGGTGTCAAGGAATTTAGGTTTAAATAGGTTAGCACCATTCCCAAATAAGAGAGACTCTCTGCAACTAACTTTATAAAATAGTGTTGTTTAAGCTGATCCCCTGATTTCCCTTCTAGGACTTCATAATTCTAGCACCTGGTGGTAAAGGATGTCTTTCTTCCAGTAAAGTCTCTGGTTACTGAGTCAATAGTAAGACTGTTGTGCCAGACATTTCATCATATTGTCACAACTCACTCCAGACAGAATTAAGCATAACTTCTGTGATTCCACTGGAAAAGATCTTTGGAAGTTTGTGTCTCAATTTCATCTACATTTTAATCCAAATGAGCTTTTCTTTTTGATGATTTTTCTTTGTTTCTTTTCACTGTAATAAGACATAATGATGAACATGACTTTATTCTAAAAACTGTAAACCTGCTAGCAAATCTCTGATCTTAAGAGTGGTCTTGGAAATCCTGAAAACACAACTCAGAAATATAATGTTATTATATATTCCAAACACTTCTTATGGTAAATAAAATCAATTTTCTTCCTACAATAAAAAAAAAAAAAAAATCCACACCCTCCCAAAGAACTAAGGCTAGCCAGAATGAGGAAAAGAAGTTTATAGGAGTCCAAGAATTTACCCATTTCTTCTCAGTTCTCTTGTTTTGTGGCATAAAGATTCTCAAAGTAATCTTTGGTAATCCTTTGAATTTCATGGGTGTTTGTTGTGATAGCCCCTCTTTTGTTTGGTTTATTAGGGATCTCTGTCTCTCTCTCTCTCTTTCTTTCTTCATGATTCTGATTGCTGGTTATTCATCTTGTTTATTATTTCAAAGTACCAGCTCTTACTTTCATTGATCTTTTGAGATGATTTTCTTTCTGGATTCCAATTCACTAATTTCTGCTCTAAGTTATTATTTCCTTCCTCCTGCTTCCTTTGCACTCCTTTTGTTGGGTATTTTTCCAGTTTCTTAGTTGCACAGTCAAGTTACATATTGTGGATATAGTGGTGGGATATAGTGAAAAACTCAATGAAATGAATGCTACACCAAGGTCATGTTGCCAAGTTAGATGCTCATTATGATTTAAAAAAATAATATACAACTTTACAAATAACCAAAAATCAGGAACTTCATAGACACAAAATTTTAAGACAAGATTTGTCCCCAAACACAACAAATGCCTGCAGTAGGATAGCACAAAACTCCATGAAACTTGCTTGTAGAGAGCGTAGCACAACTTCTGGGACATACATTGCTGGCATTTATCTTTGCAAGCGTGCATATAGTGATCTCAATCTTTCTAATGACTGTTTTATGTTATGCTTCTTTTGTAAATGTTTACCATAATCGATTTACAAATCCCCTCCATTGGATGTAATTGAGTGTATTACAAAAAATGCTGCAGTGAATATTAATGCACATTTTTATGCATTCATGTTTGTATCTCATAGTGTTAATTCCCTTAATATTGATTGGCTAGGGTCCGCGACCTGGCTCAGTCATAGAGTGCTTGCTCTGAGTGAAGTTATAGGTTCAATCCCTGGCAATGCAAGGAAACAAAAATTGGATGGCAGGGTAGTAGGTTACCAAAACTTTCTTCAAAACATGTGTTCCAATTTATATCTCCACTGTAAGGGTGGGACACCCAGTCGATGGGTGAGAGGAAGCTGCGGAGCCGCACCTCCAAGGAATGACTCTGAGAGACCAAGTCCTATGCAAAAGCAAGGGTTTTATTATCAAGCGAGTATACCCAGGCTCATAGCATGACCCCCAAGCGGTCAGTGGCTAAGAGTCCCCGGTCACTTTAGACAGCAATTTTTATAGAAAGGTTCCCCGTTACAGAAAGCCCACACATAGTTACCCAATAGATTCAAAAGACCACAGCAAGGTCAGCACGCAGGCAGCCAATCATTTTGTACCAGGTAGACCTTTGTACCAATCAGGTTACGTCTAACGTTCCTCTCTATATTTGGTGTGGCATGCAACTCGCTTCTTGGAATTTTTGTGGAATTATTTGCTCAGGGCCCTTCCTATTGTGTTCTTGTTGAGCCAGCATTTTATCAGTTACTCCTGGTTCCTGTTTTTGTGTTCTGCGGGCGAGGGCCATTCTTTCACCACCAACAAGGGATAAGAGTGCTTAGTTTATTGTATCTTCACTAATACATGTTTGCTTTTACAATTCTGTCAATCTGCTAGATAAAAAAAATAATTTGTATGTATACACGTATATTATATTCACATTCTTCAACAATTTTTCTATTAACTTGTATTCTTTTTGCAGTTTTTCCATAAAGCTTAACCCTTTATCTTTTATATTTTTTACAAACGTTTTTTTTCTTAAATATTCATTTTCTTAATTTTGGTTATGGTGTCTCTACCAGCTTTGCAATTTTATTGTAGTCAAACACACCAGTGTTTTCTGTCTTTTCTATATGCATATGCTCCTAAATTGTTCTATACTTTTTGTTTGTTTGTTTAGGGCCACACCCAGCAGTGCTTAGGCTTACTACTACCTCTGCATTCAGGGATCACTCCTGGTGGTGCTTGGAGAACCATATGAGAGGGCAGGGATCGAACCTGTCAGCCAAATGCAAGCAAATGCCCTTTCTTCAGCCTGTTCTGATATTTTAATAAGTTTTGCTGATTTAATCTACATCCTCTACTTACTTCTATTTTCAACACATATTTAAGTTATTTTTATGACTGTGTAAGATACTGATAGTAAAAATTTCAATTAGGTGAAGTTATACATTGATGAAAAGAGTGCAAAGAGACGTCAACAATTTGTCTGAGATAATTTGTCATAAACAGAGAAAATGCATTTTGAAAAGCCACTTGGAGATATTCTACATTTTACAATTCTACTTAGTTCATTTATCTATTTATTACTAAGATAAGACAACATAGTCCATTTTAATATGTTTGGAGAAAATCTGTACTAGCAGGTAAGCTTTATGAGAATGAAGTCCATACCATTCTTAGCTCCTGTTTTTCTGACTCACTGCTGCAATCTCAAAGGCTAGACTACAGCTTCACATGTGGTTCATATTTAACTATATGCTGCAGGAAAGAATATATGCACAAATTTAGGGAGTTACAAAATTCAATCCTTGACTTTCTGCTTTTCTTCATGTTACTAAATGGATACCATACCTCAGATTTCTGGTCAGAAGCCTTTTAAACATAAAATAGGCTAAAACACTGCTCTAAGTGTCTACCTAACATAAAATCACTGAAATCTTAACATCATCAAAGGTTTGGGTAGGACACCATGACAAGGGTCATGTTATGGTTAGAAAAGTGTAGTGTGTGTGTGTGTGTGTGTGTGTGTGTGTGTGTGTGTGAATACACACATAGAAAATAAATTACACAAAACATGTCAAGTGCCAAATAGACTATAAGGCAGGAGAGAAAGCACAGGCATACAGTTGATCCTATTGGATCCCCAACACAGTATATGGTTTTTCAGTAATGCCCAAAGTGACCCCAGAGCACTGCCAGGTATGGCTCCCTCAAAGTCAATAAAAAGAATATCAACTATAGTGCCAGAGGACTGGGGATGGGAGTGAGGAGGTCAGAGACAGAGAGGGGAGAGAAAGAGACAGAGGAAGGGGAGGGCTAGAGAGAGAGAGAGAGAGAGAGAGAGAGAGAGAGAGAGAGAGAGAGAGAGAGAGAGAAAGAGAGTGAGAGAGAGGGTGAGAGAGATTAAGAGGGAGGGTTTGGCTCTAGAATGGCACTTACTTTCCACAAGTAACTGTCAAATCGGCTTTACAAGAGTAGGGGAAGTTGTAGGAAGCACATCCATTGATCTATTTGGCACAACCAAAGGTCAGCTTCGGTTTAGAGCTAAAACAGAAGCTAAGGGCTTTGGATTACACAATTTCACCTAAAAACAATCACCTACCTCCGGAAACCATAGTAAACTTTCTCCCCTGTGCTTCTCCATGAACAAGCTTTTTTATTTTTACAAATAACCTCATGAACTCACAACATTGAAACACACACTCACACACACACCCCCTTTCCCCCTCCCCCATCTTATTATTTTTTAAAATGTCGGCCACAGAGGCCAAACCCTAGCCTCTGGCCTGTTCCTTTCTAGGAGGGCTCCTGCCACTCTTTACTCTAGTGATTAGCATGACTGAAAGAAACATTGGGTAACCCAGTGGGATCTGCTTGCTAGGGAAGCTCAGTATTGGCGGTTCCTTAACTCGGAATTTTTCGCTCTCCTCTCCAGACATCCCTTCTCCAGAACTCAGTATCCCTGGCAACTTCCCCGGGTGCAGGAGTCAGTAAAAGGGTTGAGGTAACCCGCGTCGCCTCCAGTCAGGTAAGGATCAAATCTCTTTGAAGTCCTGGGCTTTTCGCGGGACTCCAGACCCAGCCTGGCGTTCCCAGGCTTTGGGCCTACGCTCCGCCCCTCCCACAGCCTCAGTTTCCACACCAGTTCTCCACCGAAGGGGGAGGAGCAGGTCCAGTGTGGTGTGCGAGCCCCTAAGAGACAGCGACCTGGGTCAGAAGCCTGAGGTTGAGCTTTCCGGCCCTCTCTTTCCCCAGCGACTCACGCCGCATCCGTTACCTTTTCTTGGCTTTCGAATTCCTCCAACTAAAGTCTGGGATCCCACAGCTCACCTCAGATGCCGCGGCCTTGTCCAGGCAGCGAAGGTCGCAAAGCCTGAAGGTAGGGCCCGATTCCCCGGCAAGAGCGTAATTTCCCAGACAGCCAATCACCATCGAGAGGCTCCCGGTGGGCCGCGCGCAGCCGCGCAGGGAGGAGTCTGTGGGGTTCTTTGCCAGCGGCTTCTGAGGACTTGCTTGGAGGCTGAGGTGGCAGCTGGTGTTGCGCGTCGCAGACTCTGGAAAAGCTGCGGCCGAGGATAAAGATGAATGGATATCTGGGACGCTGGCACATTGACAGCCGCGAGCGCGTTCTCAAGTTAGGTGACAGTTTCGAGAAGCAGCCGCGCTTGCGCCTTCCACACCGTGCGCTGTGAGTGGGGGGCAACCCTGAGGAAAGAAGGGGAAACTCTGGATTTGGAGCTGTAGGGACACAAACACTCGAATCTAAGCTGCTGGAGAATGGGGTGGTGGGCGCCCTGGCTGCCACTCTAGGGAGTAGGTGGAGGGAGACTGAGACGAGTAGCTTGGGGTAAACTCTGATGGAGAGATTTAAGCGAAACGTCAGGCAGTTAAAGAAACTGGAGTTTGCTGTAGTGACAGTGGAGAAAGATAATACTGTGGGTCATGCGCAGGTTTAAAGGAAAATAATAAGGTGACTGCTGGGTCGTCGCTCGTTACAGACTCTCCAGGAACAGAAATGTAGATAAAGGAAAGTTTATTAGCTTAGAGCTTGAGGAGTGCTGAGGACCCCTTGAGCCGAAGACACATAGTTTTGTCTTAAAAACACTTTTTTATAGTTCTTGCCCACAACCTTAAGGATACATAGCCGCACTTCTGATTTTATTTTGAGCAAAGCAGAAGCAGAAGATAGTGGTTAAGACATCCTGTATTCTTCCGTAAATGAGCTCTTTCCGGTGGATAATCAAACTTGCCCCCTACTCCTCCTTGGTGGCGCTTGGGGGCACCCCTGATCTGGGTCCGGCTTAGTATGCAGAGTCATCTCTCACTTTCCTGCCTTTTTCTCCAGGCAGGTCAGCTCATATTCCCTCTCTTCTAGTATCTATAAGAGGTCATCAGACTGTCTCTTCTGGGTCCATTATGGAACTCCATTGCCATGGGGCCCTTTCCTGTTTGTCTACATCGTATTTTTGCCTAGAGATTTCATTGCCTTAAATCTTTAAGAGAAACGAGTGAGTGTCTGTCTTCTGCAGCTTCTTCATGCTGACAAAGTGACTGTAGACCCTGTCTGCCCAAGGTATGAAATCTCATGTGGCCTTAGTTTTAATGGGGCCCAGGCAAAGAATTGTTTGGAGTTTCTGAAGTTATCAACATCTGAAAGAAAAAGATCAGATCCATTGGGCTGAGGAATATCACTTTGAAATTATTAGACACTGGAGGAGTAAAGGGTCCTCGCTGACCTAGTGAGGGCAGGATGGCTTACTGTTTTAAAAACAGAATTTAAAGCAACAAAGACTGAAGCAACATAATACCATACCTATTCCTATGATTATAAAAATGGAAAGGAGTAAGTTCTTCATCAATAAGTTTTGTTGATAGGAGATGGCTTACTGTGCAGGATTTTTCTAATGGACTCAGAAACTCCAAGCCACCCCCTCTGGGTTCATCAGTATAAATGGGAAAATCTGCTTACCCACTGAAGGTGTCAATAAGAACCAATGGATATTTATACCTTGAATATTTGAGCCTTTAGGTGAAGTAAAGCTGTCTATCCTCCCCTAGATAAGTTCCTTGATGTTGAACAGGTGGTGTTAGGAGGAGTAGTAAGATTTGCAGGCCTAAAGTTTATTAATGGCACATAAAGTACATCTGAATGTCATGAGTATTCAGATAGGTTTTTCTTAATGAAGAGCCAATCTTGAATAGTATGGCTTCCGATGCTTTATTCAAATATCAGTCAATCACAAAGGTAGTCCAAGCTGCAGTGGCTAATACTTAAACCATCCAAGGTGCAAATACATCCTCTCTAAAGTTAACACACATAGCCACACATCTTATTATTCTCCACCCTAAGGTTAACAATCATAATCACTTGTCCTACCTATCGAAGACCTGCCAGACTCGATGACATATAGGGGGTGGGGGGTCAGTGGACTCTGTCCCTGAAAGATATGCTGGGTCTCTGCAACAAGTCTTGATGCTTGAGGGTCAACTTCGAGGAGGTCCTGACTGACAGAATAGTTGCGGTGGACTGCCAGTCTGCTCTGGTGGAGTTTGATCCGAGGGAGTAGGCCACTCATCCATTGCTCTCAGCATTGTGAATAGGACATGCCACACCTTCTCATAGAGCCTGGCAAATTTGGTTGGGAGGACTGAGTTAGCCCACCGGGATCTGAGTAAGTGGAGGACTCTCTCCATTGCTGGTTTGGTCTTGAGCCTTTTTATACTTTAACTTTGCTAAGTCATTTCTAAATCAACAATATGCCTATAGTAACTAAGGGCAAGCAACAGAGTTGCAATTCATAGGGGATTTCCACACAAGGTTTTTTAATGTTTTAGTATTTTTAGGTTTTTAATGCTTTGTAAATGTTTTAACGTCCTTAAACTGTTTAAACACTTTCAAACAGCACATATCTTAAAGTCCAGGTCCACATGCCAGCAGGAGTCTTGTGGGTTGCTTATCAGAAATGCCTTCTGATGCACTGCTCCTCTCATCTGGGCATCTCTGGGACATTGTCTGGTTGCCTGTCTTCAAAGCTGGGTCTTCTCCTGGGAGTTTTTCATGATTTCTGTGGCCTGTTTGTGTATGGTATGTGTATGTAATCCCGTGCCTCCTGCATCCCTGCTCCCTACACTGTCCTTTCATACTGTCCTGTTAAGTCCCTTTCCTTGGAAGATGTTTTTCACTAATGTTAATTTTCTTAAACGATCTATTTTTTTTTTTTTTTTTTTGCCTTTTTGGGTCACACCGGCAATGCTCAGGGGCTACTCCTGGCTCTGCACTCAGGGAATTACTCCTGGCGGTGCTCGGGGGACCATATGGGATGCCGAGGGTTCGAACCCAGGCGCGGCAAAGGCCGGCCGCGGTGCAAAGCAAACGCCCTACCCGCTGGGCTATGGCTCCGGCCCCACGATCTATTTTCTTTTTTAAAAATCTTGATCCAATGCCCATTGTTCCTCTTCTGTAGAATACTCTGGCTTAAAGGAAAAAATTTTCTGGATGATGTATTAGTACCATGATGTAAAAGAATTTAAGAGACATTAAAGATCCTTATTCTCTCCAAATGATTGTATGTGCTCCTGGAACTAAGAATGAATACTTAGAGCCAGTTTGGATATTCACTTGTAAGTCCCTTGGCCTGTTATCGGGCTCAGGAGCATGTTTGCTTTTCAGCTGATGTTCTCCTTGGTAAACTCCAGCTTCAACTATTCTGACTGGACTACTGACAGCATGTACAACTTTGAGTTCTTTTCTAGACGAGGCTGTGTACCTACAGTTGGTAAAAGAAGTCTTATCTGAATTTTTTTCAGATCTTTTTGCAGATCTGAATTACCCTTTAAATCAAGCCTAGTAGATCTTGGTCTGCCTTAGGTATGCCGAGTCATCTCTTGCTTTTGCACCCTTTTCTCCAGGCAGATGTATGTCATGATGGTGCTCACAGTGATCAATGGATGGGAGCCTAGGATCATGCTACAATGCATGGGCAAGGAAAGGATGTGAAGCTGGTGGGGAAAGTTTTCACTCCTATCTTTTCTCTGACAAGGGAAGGTTCTTATTATTGAGTTTCTGGTGCGTGTTTTCTGAGCCATTCCCAAAATGGTTTTAAGGGGGTCTGTTTCATGCAATAAGTGATCCAGTACGGATAGTAAAGGTATTGGAGGTATGTTTGTTTATTAAAAGACATCTCCTGTGATTTCTTCTTTGGATTTTGTTTTTCTTAGGAACTACTTCTGATAATTATTCTCTTTTGTATTGTTGGGATAGAAAAAGGAGCTCTTTGACTTTAATAATTGAGTGCCAGACGGAAAATATAGCATATTGTGATTTGGTATGCAAAATATTCATTATTTGCATAACAGTCCTCATAGAATTATAGAGCAGAAATGAAACTTTGAGACTGTTGAATCATAACATCATTTTTTTCTGTGGGAATATGTATTTTATTATTTCTTTTCCCCCAACCCTTTCCTTCCTTAGTGTTTGCACATCAACCTTTCTCAGATATTCACCCTCAGACTATTTAGAGATTTTTTTAACTTTGACTTGTTCCAAAATTCATAAAACAAACAACTAAAACCTCAGAATTAAACATTTAAAATATAAATTTAGATAATCTGATTATAGTAACTTAGTGTCAGATCTGAGGAAACAATAGGTGTAACTCTCTAGATGTATATACATTTTATAAAAAAGGGGTTTATTTAGCACAATAAGCTATCCAATGGAATAAATGGGTAAGGTCTTAATCAATGGCCCCTTGTTTATTTTTTCTTCTTATCTATTGTTGTCCAAGGATCTCTAGAGCAAATGGTAGCTGTGCAATTTCTCTCCATCCTTTTTCCAACAGCGCATAGTTCTTATTTTATTTCTGTATTACTTTCTTTCTGTATTACTTTCTCTCAGATAGTGTGTATACTTGTGCTTTCCTTTTCTTTCTCTGGCATGCAATAGTAATAGTATTACTTTTTCACATTATGAGATTTAAGATTAAAAAATGTGCTTAAAATATATTTTCATATAACTTGGGTATAGACTGAGAGTGAGCGATGAAAACTGTACATTAGGAGATTTAACTTTCCCATGAAGTAATAATACTTAATTTAAAGTTATCTGGGAAAAGTAATATTCTTTTTTATATACAGAGATAATTCTGTCTATATACTATACTACTCTTTTCCAAACCTGGTTGTTTCCCATACCGTTATATGTAATACAACATTTTCTCAGACTCAGTTTTTCATTTATGTAAATTAAAAGTATAGTCACATTTGAGCATTTAAAAGGATGAGGCAAGAATAAACAATTTAAAACAGTACTTTGTGATTATTAGAGAATAAGCAATTATCACCATTTCTCATGATGGGTAACATTCATATGTGTATTAGGAGTGCCAAGAGTGTGATTTACTTCTCTTGATCACTTGATAACTTGACATTCCATATTCATTGATTTGCTCGAGCGGGTGCCAGTAATATTTCCATTTGATCCTATCAAGTGCCAGTGTAGCCCAATGGCATCTGCTTGCTTCAGAAACACGAAGAGCCTCAAGCCATTCGTTCAGGGTCTTGACGAAGAAGTCTGACCATCTTGTAGGTGGGCAGCCATGAGGTCTTTTGATATCCCGTGGAATCCAGTCGGTAAAAGCTCTAGTCCAGTGGTCATCTCCAAATCACATTGCATGTCCAGCCCGTCTGATTTTCAATGCCTTGGCAAACGAGACAGCATCCCTGACTTTGGAACAGCAACAGAGGTCGGAACTCCGGATTCTTTCTCTCACTTGAGTGAGGCGTGATATTCCAAACATAGTTCTTTCAATTCCACTTTGGGAGACATGAATAGCATTCTCATCCTTGGACCTAGGGCCCAGGTCTCTGAGGCATATGTTAATTCAGGGAGAACAATAGAGTCAAAGAGATGTGCCCGGAGCTGGAGGTTCTTTTTTTCTTTTTAGCTATTTCTTCCATGCTTTTGAAGGCATTCCGTGCCGCTCTCTTCCTCCTGCACAGCTCAGGTTTTAGGTTGTTCATCATGTTGACTTCTCGACCTAGGTACAATAACTGCTGCATTCAGAGATGTGTGTTCCATTGAGAGTGAATAGGGCCTCTGGAACTAGTTCATTTTTCATGAACATAGTTTTGTTGAAATTCAGCTGTAGACCTATCTTTGCACATTCTCGGTCGAAGTCAGCCAGCATTTGCGCCACTTGGCTAATGTTTGATGTTAATAGAACGATGTCATCAGTGAAGTGGAGGTGGTGTAGTTGCCGACCATGTATCTTCACTCTCATTCCTTCCCATTCTAATTGTTGCATGATGTTCTCGAGGGTGGCGCTGAAGAGTTTTGGTGAAATGGTATCACCCTGCCGAACCCCCTCTTTTGACATCAATGATCACTTCCTTGTAGAATGGTGAAATGCTTTGGGGAATCCGTAACACAGCTCACGAAGGATCTTGATGTATTGGGTTTGAACGCCCTGTTTGGCTAGGGCTTCGATGACCGCTTCAGTCTCCACAGAATCAAAGGTTTTCTTTAAATCAATGAATGTGAGACAGAGTGGTATCTTGAATTCCCTACAAACTTCAATGAGCTTTGTTACCATTTAGGTATGGTAGATTGTGCTGAATCCTTTTTTGGAAGCCAGCTTGCTCGAATGGCTGTCCTTCATCTAATGTTCTGCCAATCCTGTTCAGGATGACTCTAGTGAAGAGCTTGTAGATGACAGACAACAGACAGATGGGGCAATACTTGCCAATGTCGTGGATGTCTTCCTTCTTGAACAGTAGAGCTGTCCTGCTAGTTTTCCATTGGGATGGCACCTTGTATTCAGACAGGTAGCGTGTGAAGAGCCAAGCCAGTGTATTGATGAGTCCTGATGGCAGATTCTTCAGGTGTTCGGGTCTTACTTATCTGGGCCTGGTGCTGTTCCCTTCTTTACTGATGAAATGGCATGTCAGATTTCAGAAGGGAGAACATTGGGAATGACATATCCATCCTGTGTAATTGTGTGTGGGCAGATGGACATGGCTATCAAAGAGATCTGAATAGAAGTCATGGATAATGTTCTCCATTGCCTTTCTGGAAGATGTGATCAATCTATCAGGATGTCGGAGGGCAGCTTGGTCTTATAGTTGGTGAAGGACAGGCGGGCATTGCAAATGTTTTTCATGGCTTCTGCTGCATCTTCCAGTATTTCTGCTCTTCTCTCTTTGAGGTCTTCCTTTATTGCTTCTCTGCACTGCTTTGCAAGCTTGGATGTTAGCATTTGGTCGCCTGAGGCTCGAGCCTCTCCACGATGGCGAATGAGCTTGATAGTTTTTGAAGACAGGCATCCTTTTGTGGCTTTCTCTCTCTTGGCATTTTTCGCACAATCATGAGGTGCTGAAACATTTGGTTGTATTCTTCATCGATGTTGTCAATGCACGTACTTTTAATGCATTTATGCTGGCAACGGAAGCATACATTGAGGACCTGATGGTGCAAGCGCAAAGATCAAGTATGACATCATTGATCTGACTGAGACGAGGAGGTGTCAATCGAACCACACCGTTTTTGACACCAGAGAAGAACTCTTCCTCGGAACATGCGACCAAAGAGGCATCGGTTGTGTCGGTGTCCTTGTCAACACGAACATGGCCATGAACATTGATTCATTTGAATGCCTAACAAACCAGATAGGACAATTACAATTGAAGAGATGTGGCCCACAGCCAGCATTTTGTATCTTCGTTGTCTACGCACCAACATCCACATACAAGGAAGAAGAAATTGAGAAATTCTACCTGTAACTGGAGGAGTTTTATAAAGAAGATGACACCTTCTGCAAGATCATAGTCAGTGATTTCAATGCCAAGATAGGACCAAGAAGATTGGCCAAAGAACTCCACACTGGCACTCATGGCCTAGAATGGAACGAACAGTGTGAGAGACTATCTGAGTTAATCATGTCCATCAAGACCATTCATGGGAGTTCACTGTTCCAGAAGGCTGAATCAAAGCGTTCGATATGGGAATCTCCTGGTGGACAGTTCCACAATGAAATTGACCACATCATCTTCAATCGACGGTTTTGCCTGACCAATATCGCTC
Organism: Cryptotis parvus; assembly: GCA_021461705.1. NCBI lineage: Eukaryota > Metazoa > Chordata > Mammalia > Eulipotyphla > Soricidae > Cryptotis > Cryptotis parvus. Next base: position 67,403 of record JAJIBD010027008.1, read on the forward strand.
TCATCCCAAAATTCCAAACAGGATCAGACCACCATCTTCTTCGTGCAAAATTCTACTTCATGCAATGGTGAGAAAAGGCTGCAAAGTTTAAGAAGACAACTCCCAGAACGACCACCAACTGGGAACTCTGGCACCATTGTGACAACATGGGAAGATACCATCATTGGCGACATCAATGAAGTGATTTACTTAGATTTAAAAAAGCATTTATTTCTGCTAACACCATAACCTATCAAAAATATAGTCTGGAACATGATAGGAAAAACATGGGATGTTCCATACATGATAAACAAAATACTTTAGCAGTATGTACATCATTGGGCAGAAATGTTTGAATAACTGGACTCTTTCAGTAAACTTTGGGCTAGCTGAGTTTTGCAATTTGCATCCAGATAAGGGAATAAACATGGAAATTCCAAAGTTTATAATGAACACTTTCTGCTATCTCAAAATGATGATCTCACTGATAGTGTGAAGATAACTTGAGACTTTAAGTGAAGCCATTTCTCTGTAAGTGGTTGTTTAGTTTTGGTGTGAGCAAATATTAGAAAGTACACTAATGAAAGATAGGATTAGAATTGTATTTGCAGTAAATGTTCTCTGATGAGTATTGGAGAGGGTTATGGGCTTAGAGTTAGTTGATTTAGCTGAAATCCCAGGCTATCGGTTTATAATAATCTTTGTGAATTCATTTTTTGGAGATAATGATATTGTGAAATTTTAGTCATATATATTATAAATAATATCATAAAACTTTAAGTGAAGGCATAAAATATATGCCTTCTGTATTTCCAAAACTGTCGTCAATTGCTTGAGAAGTTTGAAAATACAAACTTTTGTATTTTCCAAATACAAAAAATTCTGTATTTCCAAAACTGTAGTCAATTGCTTGAAACTCAAAAGTTGTGGTATATGTGCTAACTCAAAAACTCAAAAGTTTTTACTATTGTGCTACCAAAGTGAGCACAAAAGCTTTAGATTTAAAAAAGAATCTCTTTTGAACGTAAACATTGTTTAATTAGCAAGTAGTATAGAGTGGAATTTATTTCTAACAAAATTAGAAATTAAATAGATTCAATATAATTTCAATAGGTTTAAAATAAATGTGTATTTTATCATGTTTTAATCTTATCAGTTAAAGATTGAATTTGATATTCAAATAGAACAATTATAAGATTTATTAAAAAGGGAGAGCTGCTACTGGCTCTCTCTATGCCCAGCCACTAATGAGGCACTTGGGAGGGGATGGCAGGTTCTAGCCCTGACCCGCCACCCCAGCAGAGCCTCACAACAAGCCAGACTACCCTCCACTCCATGAGGGCCTACATTTTCCACATCGGACTTTCTCCTCGTCAGAACTCCACCCAGCAGACCAGCCTATCATAGCCTGGCTCCTGCAGCTGCTTGTGGCAGCGCGGTTTATCAATAAATACTGGATTTTGAGATGACTACAAGAGTATGCTACCCGCACGGCAGAGCCTGGCAAGCTACCCGTGTCGTATTTGGTATGCCAAATACCAGTAACAATTATAGACCTCATTTCCATGACCTGATGGAATGGTTTGAGGCTCTTTATGTTCCTGGAGCAAGTAGGTGCCTTTGGGCTCTACTTGCATCAGATAGGTCATATGGAGATGTTACTGTTGCCTGCCTCGAGCAAATCGATGATGAACGGGAAGACAGTGAAGACAGTGATACAGTGATTTTATCATGAAGTAAAGTTTCATGTATTTTGAGTGCCTTTTATATTTTGTAATTATCTCATATACTTTAGGCATTTGTGAAGTGGTTTCATAGAGTTTGTGACTCCTTTGAATGATACAATATTTGTTATGTATATTTTTTTCTACAAAGACAAACTATGACTGTTCCATAATTCCATCATATTTCTTTGGTGGGAAAGCACACCTGGCAGTGCTAGGAGTTCTGGTTCTACACTCAGAAATCACTCCTGGTGGACTTTGGGGGCATATGGGGTGCCAGGGATCAAACCCAAGTCATCGATGTGCAAGGCAAGCATCCTACACACTATACTATCACTTCAGCTTCATCATATTTCTAAAGGAATTTAAGACTCACTTTATAACTCCCTCAAACCCCAACACAACATACTCAGAAGTTAAAAACGCTGTATAGACAAATCAGCTGTATACTATGTATAAATATAATATGCAACTTAAGTTCTTGACTATCTTTATATGGCTTCATTGCCACAGAGGTATTTCTCATTTTAAAAATTAGTACTAGGATACTCAATTCAAAGCATCATTATGACGATCAGAAGTTATCATATAGGTGCCAGGTAGATAGTTCCAATGACTAGAGTTCATGGGAGGCCCCAGGTTTGATCCCTTGTAACACATGACTCCAGAGCACCACCAGTCTGAGCAATGCCACATACTGGCCCTAATGCCCTGCCTTCACATCCACACGGCTTGACCAATAACACAGAGGCTGTCTCTCTCTGTCCAAAAAAAATAACTTTTTAAAGTGATAATATAAATAAAAATTAAGAATACTAAACATTGTTCTAGACTGAGTTGAACTTTGAAATACTGTGCTTGTGAAACATTAGTTGTAAATACCTAATATAAAACATATTTAGAGAAAGATCTGAAAAACTAGCTTCTCTAAAAAATTCAGAAGATAAGATCCATAAATATAGTTTAAAGGCCTCAAGCATCTCCTTTGCATGCAGACGTCCTAGATTTGATCTCCAGAAACCCAGACCCCAGGTATAGCCCAGGTAGTCTCCAGAACTACTGAGCCTAAGCAGCATTGCATTGCTTGACTCCACCATTGAATTGTCTTTCCTGGTTGCCTAAGTATTGCTAGGAGTGGCCTCTGTGCCCCTAAGCATTCCTTGGGATCCCCCTCCCCTGAAGAAAATGAATTGTCAACATTGAGCCCATATTCCTTTTGGTAGTTGTTTTCTGGAGCTGAGTTGGGCTTATCCTCTAGGTAACAATGGTTCCCTTTGGTCTGCTTCTCTGCCTTGGGTTTGTTCACATGTCCTTAAATGACCATATTTTCCATTGCTGTCCTTTTTGTCACAAAAATAGGGGCTGTCAGAGGACATTGTTTTACTCTAGTACATAATTTCTAATGTTTTAATATATATCATAGAGAATGACTTTGTTGTCAAATATTAAACCTTTGTATCCTATTTGAGAATATATGTGTAACTAGTGAAAAGTATAAAAGGAACATGTCAGTATCTGTCCCAATAAAATAGAATCCAAATGAAGACAAATTGAATCCTCAGTAAATAATTAGAGAACAATAACACATAATTAAGCTTAAATAAATCTAACCTTAAGATGAGTTTGGAGGTGTTTCGGTGAAGGATAAAAGATATAAATCATAATCAACAAAAATGTTTCATATACCCATTATATTAAAGACAATGTGCCAATAGTCATAAATATGAAAACTGATATGCTTTTAGAATCCACTTATCCTATAGAACTTGTTTAAGAAAAGGGAAATTTTAATTTATGTTATATTTTGAGTGACATGGTAAATTATATAGCGTGAACAAGACATTGACATCTGGGATAATAAAGGACTGCACTCTGTTTTTTAATTAATATTTTATTATACCACCGAGAGATATACAATTACAACATTGTTCATGTTTGGGGGTTTCGATCACATAGTGCTACAGCACCCTCCCTCCACCAGTGCCCATTTCCCACCACCAATGTCCCCAATTCCCTCCCCCTCCCATAGCCTGCCTCTATGGCAGGTTCTTTATCTCCTTTCTCTCTTTCTCCCTCTCTCTCTTCCCTCTCTTATACATTGTGGATTGCAATACATACACTTAGTACACTCTATTTTTTATTAAATATTTTATTATACCACCGTGAGATATACAATTACAACGTTGTTCATGTTTAGAGGTTTCTGTCACATAGTGTTCCAGAACCCCGCCCTCCACCAGTGCCCATTTTCTACCACCAATGTCCCCGATTCCCTACCCCCTCCCATAGCCTGCCTAAATGGCATGTTTCTTGCATCATACCAGTTCTCATGCTCTTGTTTCTTTTGCCTCTGGGTATTTGTTATTCTACAATTATATTTCTTTATATACCACATATGTGAGAGATCATTCTGTGTCGGGTTCTCTTCCTCTAAGTTCACTCAACATGATGCTCTCCAGGTGCCTCAATGTAGCAGCAAATTTCATGACTTTATATTTTAAAGCCAAATAATATTCCTTTGTGTGTATGTACCATAGTTTCTTTATCCAGTCATATACTCTTGGACACTTGGTTTGCTTCCATATTTTGGCTATTGTGGTTAGTACTGCAAGGAATATAGGGGTATAAATGTCTTTTCTCTAGAATGATGCCAAGGTATTAGAAATTATCTGGTTTAGCATCGGGAAGTTATAGGAGTCCAGGAATATATCCGTTTCTTCTAGTTTCTCTTGTTTCATGGTGTAAAGATTTTCAGAATAATCTATGTTGATCCTTTGCATTTCTGTGGTATCTGCTGTGATGGCCCCTGTTTTATTTCTGATTTGGTTTATTAGGGCTCTCTTTTTTTCTCTCTCTGTCTCTTTCTGTGTCTCTGTCTCTGTCCCTCTGCCCACTCTCTCCCTCCCTCTCTCTCTCTCTCTCTCTCTCTCTCTCTCTCTCTCTCTCTCTCTCTCTCTTTGAGTCTTGTTAGCAGGTTTTTTTTCAGGTGTGGCTTTTTAAAAATTTTTTTTTTATTTTTACAATTACAAAGATATACAATTAAAAAGTTCATATTTGGGTTTTGGTCATACAGTGTTCCAGCACCCATCCCGCCACCAGTGCCCATCTCCCACCACCAACGTCCCCTGTTCCCTCCCCTCCCCAAGCCCTGCTCCATGGCAGGTTCTTTATTTCTTTCCGTTTCTCTCTCTTTCTCTTTTCCTTCCCTCCAGACTATGGATTACAGAACATACATTAAAAGGTTGTCATGTGTATCTTTTTGCCTCTATTTAATGCTCAGTTCTAGGTTGGCATTAGTACCCTCGACAATTGTTAGCACACTGTTCCATTTTCTGTCTTACCTAGCCTCTGACTCCCACACGTTTGTGATAATTTCCACCTTTGACAAGACCTCCTGATATATGTTTCACTTGACCTTGGATATTGGTATCTTAATATGTACATATATATTTATGTTATGCAGATAAATGCAGTCATTCTGTGTCTGTCTCTTTCCTTCTGGCTAATTTCGCTCAACATAATCTTCTCCATGTCCATCCATTTATAGGCAAATTTTATAACTTCATTTTTCCTAACAGCTGCATAGTATTCCATTGTGTAGATGTGCCAAAGCTTCTTTATCCAGTCATCGATTTTCGGGCACTCTGGTTGCTTCCAGATTCTGGCTATTGTGAATAATGCTGCTATGAACATAAAAGTAGGAATGGTGTTTCCGCTGCGTATTTTTGGTTTCCCAGAGTAGACCCAGGAGTGGTATGGATGGGTCAAATGGGACTTCAATTTCTAGTCTTTGGAGGAATGTCCATATTGTTTTCCCAAAAGGCTGTACCAGCCGGCATTCCCACCAACAATGGATGAGTGTCCCCTTTTCCCCACATCCACGCCAGCACTTGTTGTTCTTGCTCTTTTGAATATGTGCCAGTCTCTGTGGTGTAAAGTGGTATCTCATTGTTGTTTTGATTTGCATCTCTTTGATGATTAGTGATGATGAGCATTTTTTCATATGTTTTTTGGCCATTCGAATTTCTTCCTTGCTGAAGTTTCTGTTCATTTCTTCTCCCCATTTTTTGATGGGGTTGTTTTCTTCTTGTAAAGTTCTACCAGTGCCTGATATATCTTAGATATTAACCCCTTATCAGATGGGTATTGGGTGAATATTCTTTCCCATTCTGTGGACTAGCAGGGTTTTTTTTAATCTCACTTATTTTTGCAGAGGACCAGATCTTGTTTTCTTTGATCTTTTGGTATTCTTGTTCATTTATTTCTGACCTAAGTTTTATTACATCCTTCTTCCTGCCTGATTCAGGTTCCTTTTTTTGATCATCATTAATTTTCTTTTTTTAAAAAATATTTTATTATACCGCCATGAGATATACAATTACAAAGACGTTCATGTCCAGGTTTTGGTCATACATTGTTTCAGCACCTATCTCTCCACCAGTGTCCATTTCACACTACCAGTGTTCCCGATTCCCTCTCCTCTCCCCTAGCCTGCCTCTATGGAGAGTTCTTTATCTCTTTTCTCAATCTCTATCTCTCTCTCTCTCTCTCTCTCTCTCTCTCTATCTTCCTTCTCTTACACACTGTGGATTGCAATACATACACTTAGAGGTTATCATGTGTATTTTTTTACCTGTATTCAATACTCAGTTCTAGGCTGGTATTATCACAACAATTATTAGCACACTAGTTCCTTCTCCATCCCACCCAACCTCTGACTCCCAGACGCTGTGGTAGATTCCACTTTGAAAAGACTTCCTGATCTTTGTCTGACCTTGGATATTGGTATCATAATATGTGTATATATATACACATATATATGTATCTATATATTTATGTCATGTAAATAAATGTAGTCATTCTCTATGTCTTTCTCCTTCTGACTAATTTCACTGAACATAATCCTCTCCATGCCCATCCATTTATAAGCAAATTTCATAACTACATTTTTCCTAACAGTTGCAGAGTATTCCACTGTGTAGATGTGCCCAATTTTCTTTATACAGTCATCAGTTCTCGGGCATAATGGTTGTTTCCAGATTCTGGCTATTGTGAATAGTGCTGCTACGAACATAAATGTGTGGATGGTGTTTCCGCTGTGTGTTTTTGGGTTCCCAGGACATATCCCCAGGAGTGGTATGACTGGGTGAAATGGGAGTTAAATTTTTAGTCTTTGGAGGAATATCCATATTGTTTTCCAAAAAGACTGTACTTGTCAACATTTCCACCAACAATATCATCCAGTTTTTTTTTTTTTTAACATTTTATTATACCACCGTGAGATATACAATTACAACGTTGTTCACACTTGGGGGTTTCGGTCACACAGTGTTCCAGCACCCCGCCCTCCACCAGTGCCCCTCAACCACCACCCATGTCCCCAATTCCCTCCCTCCCACGTCCTGCCTAAATGGTAGGTTCTTTATCTCCTCTCTCTCTCCCTCTCTCCTCCTTCTCCCACACATTATGGGCTACACTACATACACTTGGAAGCCATCATTTGCATTTTTTGTCTGTATTTAATGCTCAGTTCTATGTTGGTATCAGACCTTTTGACATTTATTCACACATGTTTCCTTCTCTATCTTTTTTTTTAGACATACAATTGAAAGATGCTCATGTAGAGTTTTGGTTCTACAGTGTTCCAACACGTACCCTCCACCCAAACCCATCTCCCATCACCAATGTCCCCACCTCCCTCCCCCTCCCGCACCTCAACTACTTGGTGGGTTCTGTATGTCATTTCTTTCCTCTTTATATCTCCTTCCCAACAAACTATACTGCTCTTCGTGGAATGCAGTGCATTAAAAGACATTACTGTTTCACTATTTTAGTGGACCGCGCGGACCTGGGCTCGAACTGGTTTTGCTCTGTTCATCTGGTCGTGAGGTAGTTTCCCAGTGTCCAGGCAGCGAAAATGGTGGCTAGTGTGATGGGCGAGTCTCATTCGGCTGCTTCCGGGACCCCCAGCGGCAACGGGCCCACTCCCAAAACCCATCTGCCCTAATTGGGGCTCCATGGTCAGCTGGGCCCGGGCGTGAGCCGAGTTCCAGCCTCCCCAGCCGCTTGTGAGACTCTGCATGCTGGCCGCGGGCAGCGCCTGGGCGGGGCCACCAGGCTCGACAAAATGGAGGGGGAAAGGGCGACCCCGCCCCCCATCTGACGACTTCCCAGTGATTCCCGCTTCTTGGAGCCGCCTACCTGGGCTCGAACTGGTTTTGCTCTGTTCATCTGGTCGTGAGGCAGTTTCCCAGCGTCCGGACAGCGAAAATGGTGGCTAGTGTGATGGGCGAAGTCTCATCCGGCTGCTTCTGGGACCCCCAGAGGCGACGGGCCCACTCCCAAAACCCATCTGCCCTCCTTGGGGCTCCATGACAGCTGGGCCCAGCGCGAGCCGAGTTCCAGCCTCCCCAGCCGCTTGTGAGACTCTGCATGCTGGCCGCAGGCAGCTCCTGGGCCATCATCCAGTTTCTTAAGCTATGTGTTTAGTTTATTTATGTGAGCCTTTCTTCCTTCCTAATGAGTACTTGCTTAGCTATAAAATTTTCTCTTGGGGAGGGGCGTAAAAAAAATAAATAAAATTTTCTCTTAACAACACTTTTGCTGTGTCCCACTGTTCTTGTATGCTATGTCCTCATTATCATTTGGTTGCAGAAATCATTTTATTTCCTGTTTGATTTTCTATCTAATATATTGGTTATTTAGTAATGAGATGGTACTTCAAAAACTATCAGGAGTAACCCCATAGAGTTGCTTTGGTGTAGCTCAAATTCCAAAACCAAACAAATTTATTGCAAAAGAAATTCTGTAAATTGAAATATCTTACTTCGAGCAGTTTCTCAGCAAATTATGAAAACACTAATATTTAATCTTTATTAGTGAAAATTACTGGTATTTACATGTTCTAAATAGGAATATGAGGCATTAATGTGTGAAGAGTAATGTGTTAGGGTACAAATATTTTTGTTTCAGAATTATGTATGTAAACATAAATTGGACTTATATATGAAGACCTTTTGATTTGTATTTTAGTCACTGGCTATTGAAAATTATTTATCACATGCTCAAATATTTTATATATAGGAATTCAGTTGTTATTTTACCTTACAGAATTCTATATCTGTGTTGCTTTTTAGATGATTTCAAGCCTGCTTCTATTGACACTTCCTGCGAAGGAGACCCTTGAGGTTGGCAAAGGTGAACAGGTGACGATAACTCTGCCAAATATTGAAGTGAGTTTTCTTTTACTTTCATCTCCTCCTCATCCTCCTCCTACTCCTCTTTTTCTTCTTCTTCTTCCTATTCTTTAGCTTCATCATCATTATCATCATCATCATCATCATCTTCTTCTTCTTCTTCTTCTTCTTCTTCTTCTTCTCCTTCAACTTCTCCTCCAGCTTCTTCTCTTCCTCCCTCCCTCCCCACACTCTCTGTTTTAGGCATTATGGTTTGTAATACAGGCACTGATAGGTTATCATGTTTGTTCCTTTACCTATTTTCAACACAAAGTTCTTTATTCCCTATTATAACATGTGATAGATATTTGCAAAGCTGTTCATGATTGGATTTCAGTCAGACAATGTTCCAACACCCATCCCTCCACCAGTGCACATTTCCCACCATCAATGTACACAGATTCCCTCCTCTCTCTGCAGCCTGCCTCTGTAGCATGTTGTCATCGTCTTCCTCCTCCTCCTCCTCTTTCTTCTTTGTCTTACTTCATCTTCTTCTTTCTTCATCTTTTTCTTCTTCTTCTTACCTTTTCTCTTTCTCTTCCTCATTCTCTTCCTCTTCCTCCTCTTCTTCCTCTTTTTTCCTCTTTTTCCTCTTCCTCCTCCTCTTCCTTCTGCTTTCTGCTCTTTCTCCTCCTACTCCTTCTTCCTCCTATTCCCCTCCTCCTTCTTCTTCTTACTCTTCCTCCTCCTCTTCCTCTTCCTTCTACTTCCTCCTCTTTGTCCTCCTCCTTCTCCTTTTCAAAGAACCAGCTCTTGGTTTCATTAATCTTTTGGATTGTTTTTTGGTTTCCAGCTCGTTGATTTCCTCCCTAAGTTTTATTATTTCCTTCCTTCTGCCTGGGTTGGGCTTCTTTTGTTGGTCTTTTTCTAATATTTTCAGCTGTGAGGTCAGGTTATTTATGTGGGCCCTTTCTTGTTTCCTGATGAATGCTTGCAGAGCTATGAACTTTCCTCTTAACACAGCTTTTGCTGTGTCCCACAAGTTCTGATAGTTGGTATCTTCATTGTCAGTGTTTCTAGGAATCTTTGGATTTCCTGTTTGATTTCTTCTATTACCCATTTGTTGTTCAGCAGTGAGCTGTTCAGTTTCCAGGTGTTTGGTTTGACTCCCTGCCTCTGTGTATGGTTAACTACTATTTTGAGTGCATCATGATCTGAAAAGATAGTTGACACAATTTCTATCTTTTTTATTTTGTTGAGGTATGCTTTGTGGCTCAGTATATGGTCTATCTTGGAGAATGTTCCATGTGCACTGGAAAAAAAATGTGTATTCAGCTTTTTTGGGGTGAAAAGCCCTGTATATATCAACCAGCTCTCTTTTCTTCCATTTCTTCCTTCAGGTCCAGTATTTCCCTGGTGAGTTTCAGTCTCATCGATCTATCCATAGTTGATAACGCAGTGTTGGAGTCTCCGACTATTATTGTGCTACTGTTAATGTCTTCTTTGAAGTCTATTAATAGTTGTTTTAAGTATTTTGCTGGCCCCTCGTTTGGTGCATATATGTTTAGTAGTGTGATTTCTTCCTGGTATACATACCCCTTAATTATTAAGAAATGGCCTTCATTGTTCCTTTTAACCTTTTTCGGCCTGAAATCTATATTGTCAGATACGGGTATGGCCACACCCGACTTTTTGGAGGGGTTGTTTTCATGGAGAATGGTCTTCCAGCCTTTGACTTTGAGTCTGTGTTTGCTCTGGTTATTCAGATGTGTTTCTTTTTAGGCAGCAGAATGTTGGATTCAGTTTTTTAATCCATTTTGCCACCCTGTGTCTCTTAATTGGTGCATTTAGACCGTTGGACGTTGAGAGAGATTATTGTCATTGGATTTTTTGCCATCTTTCTGTTTAAACTTGTTGTGGTTTTGGGTTGTCTTATTTTACAATAAACCCTTCAATCCTTCTTTTTAAAGTTGGTTTTGAGTCTATGAATCTCCTGAGTTGTTGTTTATCCATGAAGTTGTGTATCTTTCCTTCACATCTGAAAGTAAGTCTAGCTGGGTAAAGAGATCTTGGTGAGACCTGCAGTTCATTGAGTCTTTTCACAATATCCCACCATTGTTTTCGGGCTTGGAGTGTTTCATCTGAGAAGTCTGCTTATATCTCAGGGATGCTCCTTTGTATGTGATTTCCTTCTTTGATCTTGCTGCTTTCAGTATTCTATCTCTGTCTATCGTTTTTGTCATTTTAATAAGGATGTGTCTTGGAGTATTCTTATTGGGGTTTCTTTTTAGCTGGTATCCTCTGGGCCTCCTGTATCTGGGAGCATGCTTTCTTCAGTTCAGGGAACTTATCAGCGATGATGGCTTTGACAGTTTCTTCTTCATCAGGGTTTTCTTCTTGCCCTTCTGGGACCCCAATGATGCGTATGTTGTTCCTTTTTGGCTTCATCCCGATCTTCTCTGGTAGTCTGTTCGTTGATTGTGAGTCTTTTTTTCCATCTTCTGGTGTTGTCTACAGAATCTCTGAACCTCGTCTTCGAGATCACTAATTCTTTCTTCAGTAGCTGTTACTCTGCTTTGGAGGCCTTCCCCTGTGTTTTTATGTTCACTTCCCTCATTTTTAATATCTGTCCTTTCTGCTTGTACTTTGGTCTGAAATTTACTTAATTCTGCTCTCATGTCCTCTTGTATTTTATTGACTTTGTATTCCATTGTTTCTTTGAATTCCTTGTGTATCTTTAACAGTTCCTTCTGAAATTCCTTTTCAGAGAGGTTATATAGCTCATCATTATTGCTTGACTCATCTGTATTAGTGACTTAAATCGTAGAGCTTGAAGGAATTCCTGATTTGCTTTACCATAATGACTATCGTAGGTTGAAAATGTTTGTTCTAGGTGAGTAGTCAATAGAGTTAGTAGGTGCCTGGAATTACTTTGCAGCTAGGGATGTATAGCAAAGAGTGTAGGGGCAAATGCTCAATGGTATCGCGAGGTAGGTATAAAATACTCCACGCAGTTTTGAATTTTGGGGTGTCAGTGGGTTGTTCAAGTCAGGGGGTCGGGGTGGTGGTAGTGCAGTGGATGTCTGAGGATGCTGGGTGTGGCTGGGTCCCCTTCTCAAAGCACAAGCCCTTTATCCTGGAGAGGAGTAGTTTGGGGGCTGCCCGCTGTGGGAATGCACCTGGTTGGGAGAGCAGGGATCTGCTGGGCGTTGGAGGTGGATGGCGTCAGGTGGGAGGTCCGAGAAGCTGGGTGTGGCTTGGTCCCATTCTCAAAGCACCAGCCCTTTATCCTGGAGAGGAGTAGCTAGGG
>JAJIBD010027010.1:0-104220 GCA_021461705.1 Cryptotis parvus
TTTCCAGCTCATTGATTTCCTCCCTAAGTTTTATTGTTTCCTTCCTTCTGCCTGGGTTGGGCTTCTTTTTGTTGGTCTTTTTCTAATAATTTCAGCTGTGAGGTTAGGTTATATATGTGGGCCCTTTCTTCTTTCCTTATGAATGCTTGCAGAGCTATGAACTTTCCTCTTAACACAGCTTTTGCTGTGTCCCACAAGTTCTGATAGTTGGAATCTTCATTGTCATTTGTTTCTAGGAATCTTTGGATTTCCTTTTTGATATCTTCTATGACCCATTTGCTGTTCAGCAGTGAGCTGTTCAGTTTCCAGGTGTTTGATTTGACTCCCTGCTTCTGTGTATGGTTAACTACTATTTTCAGTGCATTATGATCTGAAAAGATAGTTGACACAATTTCTATCTTTTTTATTTTGTTGAGGTATGCTTTTGTGTTTCAGTATATGGTCTATCTTGAGAATGTTTCATGTGCCCTGGAAAAAATGTGTATTCAGCTTTTTTGGGATGAAAAGCCCTGTATATATCAACCAGCTCTCTTCTATTTATTCCTTCAGATCTAGTTTTTCCTGGTGAGTTTCAGTCTCATCGATCTATCCATAGTCGATAAGGCATTGTTGAAGTCTCCGACTATTATTGTTCTACTGTTAATATCTCCTTTGAGGTCTATTAATAGTCATTTTAAGTATTTTGCTGGCCCCTTGTTTGGTGCATATATGTTTAGTAGTATGATTTCTTCCTGGTATACATACCCCTTAATTATTAAGAAATGGCCTTCATTGTCCCTTTTAACCTTTTTCAGCCTGAAGTCTATATTGTCAGATATGAGTATGGCCACACCCGCATTTTTGGAGAGAGTTGTTTGCATGGAGAATGGTCTTCCAGCCTTTGACTTTGAGTCTGTGTTTGCTATGATTATTCAGATGTGTTTCTTGTAGGCAGCAGAATGTTGGATTCAGTTTTTTAATCCATTTTGCCACCCTATGTCTCTTAATTGGTGCATTTAGACCGTTGACGTTGAGAGATATTATTGTCACTGGATTTTGTGCCATTTTTCTGTTTAAACTTGTTGTGGTTTTGGGTTGTCTTATTTTACAATAGACCCTTCAATCCTTTAAAAGTTGGTTGTGAGTCTATGAATTTCCTGAGTTGTTGTTCATCCGTGAAGTTGTATATCTTTCCTTCACATCTGAAAATAAGTCTAGCTGTGTAAAGAATTCTTGGTGAGGCCTGCAGTTCATTGAGTCTTTTCACAATATCCCACCATTGTTTTCGGGCTTGGAGTGTTTCATCTGAGAAGTCTGCTGTAAATCTCAGGGATGCTCCTTTGTATGTGATTTCCTTCTTTGATCTTGCTGCTTTCAGTATTCTGTCTCTGTCTATCGTTTTTGTCATTTTAATAAGGGTGTGTCTTGGAGTATTCTTATTGGGGTTTCTTTTAACTGGTATCCTATGGGCCTCCTGTATCTGGGAGCATGCTTTCTTCAGTTCGGGGAACTTCTCAGAGATGATGGCTTTCACAGCTTCTTCTTCATCAGGGTTTTCTTCTTGCCCTTCTGGGACCCCAATGTTGTGTATGTTGTTCCTTTTGGCTTCATCCCGATTTTTTCTGGTAGTCTGTTCATTGATTGTGAGTCTTTTTCTCCATCTTCTGGCATTGTGTACAGAATCTCTGAACCTCGTCTTCGAGATCACTAATTCTTTCTACAGTATCTGTTACTCTGCTTTTGGAAGCCTTCCCCTGTGTTTTTTCAGTTCACTTACCTCATTTTTAATATCTGTCATTTCTGCTTGTACTTTGGTCTGAATTTTACTTAACTCTGCTCTCATGTCCTCTTTTAGTTTTTTGACTTTGTATTCCATTGTTTCTTTGAGTTCGTTGTGAATCTTTAACTGTTCCTGCCGAAATTCCTCTTCAGAGAGGTTATTTCTTGAGTCATCTGTATTAGTGACTTCAATCATGGAGCTTGAAGGAATTTTTGTGTTGCTTTACCATAATGACTATCGTAGGTTGAAAGTGTTTGATATGGATGACTAGTCAATAGAGTTAGTAGGTGCCTAAATTACTTTGCAGTTAGGGATGTATAGAAAAGAATGTAGGGCCAAATGCTCAGTGGTATCTCAGGTAGAGAGATACTACTTTGCGTGTCCGTGCGGTTTTGAATTTTTAGAGTGTCGCTGGGTGGTTCCAGAGTCAGGGGGTTGGGGTGGATGTAGTCCAGTGGAAGATCTGAAAAAGCTGGGTGTGACTTAGTCCCCTTCTCAAACTTCTAGCCCTTTATGCTGGAAAGGGGTGCCTCAGGGCTGCCAGCAGCAGGAACACACCTGGTGGGGGAGAACGGGGAGCTGCTGGGCATCAGAGCCGGATGGCGTCAGGAGGGCGGTCCGAGGAGGCTGGGTGTGGCTTGGTCCCCCTTCTCAAAGGTCCAGCCCTTTCTGCTGGAAAGGGGTGCCTCAGGGGCTGTCTGCCATGGGGGCACACCGGTGGGGAGAGCGGGGAGGTGCTGGGCGTTGGGGCCGGATGGCGTCAGGATGGTGGTCCGAGGAGACTGGGTGTGGCTTGGTCCCCATCTCAAAGGTCCAGCCCTTTATGCTGGAAAGGGGTGCCTCGGGGGCTGCCGCCGCAGGAACACCCCTGGTGGGGAGAGCTGGGAGCTACTGGGCATGGGGTGGATGGCATCAGGAGACTCATTTTTTTGACTTAGCATCATATCCTCAAGGTTCATCTACACTGAACTGTTGCAATAATGGGTCAAATTTTTCCTTCCTTATTAAGGATAAAGAATATATTGCAATTACATATTCTTTTAATTATTTATACATAATACCTGGACTTGAAAAATCTTTTCAAGTCCAGGTATGACTGATCCAGAGACTCAGAAACATGGGGGTGGAGCTGTTCTCCCTGTGCCCAGCTGATTATGAGGCACCCAGGAGGGAAAGCGGGTTCTAGTCCTGACCCGCCATCCCAGCACAGCCTCACAAGAAGCCAGAGGAACCTCCACACCATACGGGTTGCCATTTTCAACCTCCAGACTCCACAGCTTGTCAGAGCTCCACCCAGCAGAAAAGCTGAACCTTCCCTGTTGATTCATCAATACATGCATGAGATGAGAGGCTACTACAAGAGTATCCCACCTGCACGGCAGAGCCTGGCAAGCTACCTGTGTTGTATTTGATACCAAAAAACCAGTAACAATTATAGACCTCATTCCCATGACCTGAAGGAATGGTTTGAGGTTCTTCATATTCCTGGAGTGAGCAGTTGCCCTTTGGGCTACACTAGCATGTGACAGGACATATGGAGATGTTACTGGTGCCCTCTTGAGCAAATCGATGAACAACAGGAAGACAAGTGATACAAGTGATTTATATATCAATTACCACTGGGTTAAATCTATTTCTAGATATTTTGACTAAGTCTTCTATGAATATGACCATAAAAGAGGTTCTTCCAAACTGCTTTTCATCTTTAATATGCCCTGGTATTAATAAAATCATTTGATCATAACTAATTTTCAAAGAAATATACTGTCTTTTATAGAGGCTGCATTGTTTTATTACTATTCTACCCAATATATAAGAATACCTATTTACTCATATGTTTGATATGTTTTTATTTTGGTGCATAAATGATAGTCATATTAGTTGATACGGATGATGTCACAAATGCACTTTGATTTACACTTTGATTTACAATTCCACTAGTGATGTTAAGTATATTTTTCAATGCTTATTGGACATTTTAATGTATTTTTTTAGAAAAAATGCTGATTTAAGCACTTTTTGCTATTTTAAAAAAAAGTCATTTTCTTCTGCAGGAGTTTTCAAAATACATGTTAACTATATATCCCTTGAAATATTTTCTGTCATTTCATAGGCTAACACTCATCCTATAATTTTGTTATGTTGACTTTTGATTTATCCCAATTATTATAGTTTTCTCTTATTGCTTATGTTTTTAGTACTCTATTCAAAAACTATTTTAAAATGAGATGCTTAAAAACTTAACCCTAATTTTTTGTTCTAGTGGCTTGTAGTTTTAGCTTTAATTTAGTGCTTTAATTAATTTTGATTTGATGATGCTTTATACTGTAAGGTAATCATCCAACTTATTGTTATATTTCTTTTTTGGTATGTATCTCTATGGTTTCCCAGATTCATTTGTTTAAAAAAATAAGGAACCTGGCCCTTTTCCTAATTAACTGTAATTTATTATATAAACGAGGGTTTACTTATGTAGTATCCATTGCTTTCTCTTGGTTTATGCAAGTATTGAATTATTTTTTGTGAAAACTTTTGCCTTATAATATATCTTTCAATCAGGACATATATGTGACTTCCAATACTATTCCGTTTCAAGTTTATTTTGATGATTTGGGTTCTAAAGAAATTCTGTATAAGCTTTAGTAAAATATTTCTACTTTCTGCCAACAACACCATTTGAATTTTGATGGCACCTGATGCTAAGTTTGTGGATATCAGTAGACATTGTTGACTTTTAATAGCTTCTAATCCACAAATTCAGGATATATTTTTATTGATTTGTGCTTTCAATTTCTCACAATAGTTTGTTTTTCATATACATATTTTTTTCCTTAACTTTGTCTTTTTCCTGAATGGTTTGAGGCTCTTCGTGCTCCAGGAGTGAGCAGATGCCCTTGAGCTACACTAGCATGCAACAGGACTTATGGAGATGTTACTGGTGCCCATTCGAGTAAATCAATGAACAATGGGAAGACAAGTGACACAAGTGAAGTGTTTTTTTCCTAAGTGCTTTGGTCTTTCTGATGCTATGGAAAATCAAATTAGTTAACATTTTTATACTGATCATTGATGACATAAACACTGATTTTTTATATATAATAACCATTAATTCTAATTCAACTCGTACATTTAGAAACAAATGTGGATTTTAGAGTTCATATTGGATTTTATTGTTTACCTGAAAGAAACCTACGACCTCAATACTTTTACTTTAGATTACTTTATTGTATAATTTGTTTATAAGTTTTTTGACTTAAGGGCTTTCTCTTTTGCTATTTATTCACAATCTGCAGAGAGTTTATAAGCTTGTCTTTTTTGGAAATGGAAAAGAGGGATATCAGATTAGTTTTACCACACACACAGATTCCTTGTTCTAGTGATGGTATTGTTGCTATTGATAGATAGCCTTGTATCACTTGAGTTAATAAGAGGTTGCTTAATTGTTAGGAATGTGATTTTTCGTTTTTTTTTTTTTTTTTTTTTTGGGTCACTCCTGGTAATGCTCAGGGATTAGTCCTGGCGCTGCACTCAGGAATTACTCCTGGAAGTGCTCAAGGAACCATATGGAATGTCAGGAATTGAACTCGGGTTGGCCGTGTGCAAGGCAAATGCCCTACCCTCTGTGCTATCACTCCAGCCCCAGGAGTGTGATTTTATGGCCATATTTAACCCTAGTTTCAATAACTGACTCCTGCACAAACTTGCTTACTAAATCTTAACATTGTGCTTTAAATATTACAACTACAGCTTAAACGTTTTCCATGAATTAAGAAAATATGTGAAGTGTCTACCATAACAAGTATAAAGATTATAATTCATTATAAAATGCTCATGAATTTCACATGTTTTATCAGCAAGGAACTTAACGAACTTAATGCATAATCCTAGAATTTTCCATCTTCATGAAACTAAAAGTGATAGACATACCAGTCACAGCTGATAAACAAAGCAGATCTATTAATTTTTATGGGATGGTGAAGAAATTTTCATCAGAAGGCATGACCAGATTGCTATAGTATTTCACTTATCTTTTTCATTTGAAAGTAGATTGAGAAAGATCACTCTATGTCAAGAGAATCCAACAAGGTCCATATGTGTCAGGAGAAAGAATGGAATTTGTGGTGTAGAATTCATAATCCAAGACAATTAGAAATTCAGACACCAAATTTTACAAACTGGCCCCACTCCAATTCTGAATGTGTGCCTGAATCCAAATGACACCATTCAAGAGAAAAGAACAGCAAAACTGTAAAATGTGCAGTTTAATAAACTTCCCAAATATATAGCTTCCAAAAATCAGCTTTAAATGAAATAGATAAATGTTGTCTAAATGGAATTCTCCCTCCCGATACTCTGAAAGCCACTTGTCCAGAAATCTTTCTACAGCCAAATATACTTGGGATTCTCTTAGCAAATTTATATTACTTGGATGAAAAGAGTTGCAATGAAAACAAGTGGGTTTGAAAGCAGAGTGAGTGAAGTGAACAGATGGCATGAAACTGTAATGATGATCCAATTGCACCATATAATAAATGAGCTATCACGGGATCTCACCGAAGCTTCTGGCCAAACACTTGAACATAATGGAGAAAATCCCTGCTTGGATGCCCTCCCTTTTTCTTTTCTTTTCGTAATTTAAGAAAATACAAACAAATGAGACTACTTACATAAAAGTATAACACAGAACACCAACACACACATATTCATCTTATTATGCTCTGTCAGGGAGCTGCTGGGGTCCCCAAAAAATACCAGGAAGCGAAGTTCCCTTCTACCTCTGAAGATGGCAGGGGTTGGATGAAAACTCAGGAATCCAGGGCAGTTTTAAAGGCTTTACTATCACAGGTCCCTATATACAATCCAAGAGCAGGAAAACTGTGACTTGTTCCTAGCTAGGCCCCAGCCACGTAAGCAAGATCCATTAAACCCAACAGAAACGGAAGACGGGAATAGAGCCAGGAAGCCAAATGGCAAAAAGGCCTTCTCTCGCTCCCAGCTTTTTTATAGATAGAATCTGAACTTCCCAGCCCAGCCCATTGTGGGCTGGACTTTTAGATGAAAACAGTAAACAGCTCTATTGAATGCAGCACTTCATGCCTTCTGCATTTACAAGCACCAGGCTGATTCAAAGCCTCCTAGCAGAGCTGGGAGGGGCGGCAAGCAAGTGTAGCTGGAGTAGGGTGTGTCACTCATGCTCTACTGCATTCTACCTCCTTGTAGAACTTGTAATACTATTTCTGACCTTGAATAAAGTTTTGGGAGCTGTCCTTAACAGCAAAGGACACTTTTCCTTTTCTGATCTCTCATGTATCTCTTACAGTATGCTCTCCCTTAGATCTTTTATAATTTCCTTAAATTGATTGCTCCAAACCACTTTGTTATATATCTCAGACATTCTCACTGAAACGGAAATGTATGTGTCATGGGCAATCATTTGTGAGTTTTTTTAAAACACTCCTGTTGAAATGAACATAACTCTGCATTCAGTTCAAGCCCTTACAACTGTGCTAAACTACTGGCAGAGATATTTGCCAGGCTCAATGATTATTAGTCCGTGCTTCAAATTAATTCAGCTTTATTCGCAAATATTTCCAGTGCATCCACATTCACTAAGAATAGAGGTAGGCAGAAGGCCTCCATCTTTAAGTGGGGCACTGAAACTTCATGCATGGATAAGTCGATGGGATCTGAGTCATTCATATTGTAAGTTGCTAAAGGTGAAATTGGTGGCTAGTCACAGCCTAATCCTTAGTTGTAATTATTAGCACACCAAATGCCTAAACCTATTAAATGTGAACAATGACAATTTTGGAAAGACCATTTTCTGGTTTCTCTGATCTTGTCTTGGATAGTTTCTGTATAGTTATAGTAGTTATAGTTGAGAAACTATTCTAGGAAGAATACTTATAAACCTTCTTGGCCTTTCCCAACATCATCACAATAGCAAAAATTTGTCTTTAGACTTTTCTCGGGACAAACATAATGATATTGAAACACTCTGCAAATGTTCTTCTTCATCTTTAAAGAGTTTTCTATGCGTCAGAGTATATATAGTGATATGGACTAAGAAAATGTTTCAAAGGGACGTTCAAAAGTTTTTTACATGGAGTCATTGTATAGTTTTCTATCCAGATATGCCCCCTTCACACACACATACATACACAACACACTCACAGATACATACACATTTTAAGTGATAAAAAATAAAGAAGAGATAACAATGAGAAATCTTAACCGTGGATTTTATGAAGAGATGATTATTAAATTGTTGATTTAATTTCTTGTTAGAACTTTAGCTTTTCATTTTCTTTTTTACTTTGATTGCTTTCACCCATTTATTATTTTCCTTTTTCATATCTCTTGAAATTACAAAGTTATTCTGATTGATTCCAGGCATGCATTTCTCCAACATCAATCCCTTTATCAGTCTCCACTTTCTACATACACCATTCCCTCCCCCCCTTTTTTTTAAAATATATGTTAGGTTTTAAGTATAGTTTAGTTGGAAAGAAGCTTCAATTCATAGAAAAACTGAGCAAAAGTCACAGTCTATTAGCAATGCTCCCTATGGAAGCTCTATGTTTTTTACATGCAATTGATCAATCTATACTGACATATAAATATCACCCACAGTCCATGATTTACACCAGGATTCACCTTTGGTGTTCTGTCTGTTCAGGGTTTGATAAATTACAGTGACATATATCTTCCATTGTACCATAAAACTATTGTATCAAGGCATGAAACAAAAAGTTTAACTATGTCATAAAACCCACTGAAAAAGCATCCAAATGAGTCTTGTAGAAGGCTTACATAAGAAAAAAATTAACTGTAAGAACTATAACTTAAGTGCACATTTTACTTTATGAGAAATATCTCTTTTCAGTTACCATAAAGCAGATTGAATTGGGTGGACTAGGATTGATTGCTAAGAATGGTGGCTTTAAACTTAATGAAAACAAAGGAATTTAAGAGTGCTCATTTTCAGTCAAATCATGAACAAGAACTAGGAAGACATCTTAAAATGCAGAACAGACTGCTACAAATAAGGTTAGCCATGCCTACCAGTTTTACAGAGAAATAATGAACATGTATTACTCTATAAGTTTAGTAAGATGCACAGAATAAAATACTTCATATATACTGTGAAATCATGACTGCAATATGTTCAGATAGCATTCATATTCTCATATAAATATAATCAAAATAAAGGGACAAAAATAAAAACAAAACTTTTCCTTAAAAATTTAGGATTTACTCTTTTAACTTTCCTACGCATCGTTCAGTAGAATTTTCTAGAATCATGTTGTTATACATTATATTTCCTGTATTTATGTATCTCAGCTACACTGGGCAGAGCTGCTACTGGCTCTTCCTCTGCTCAGCTGATCATGAGGTGCCTGGGAGGGAAGATGGGTTCTGGCCCTGTCCCACCATCCCAATATAGCCTCGCAAGGAAACAGAGGAACCCCACACTATAAGGACAGCCATTTCAACATCTGGACTCCACAGTTCATCAGAGCTCCACCCAAGAGAAAAGCCAATCTCTCGCTATTGAGGTTCATCAGTAAATTCACAAAATGAGTCTACTACTGAGAGTATACCATCCACAAGGCAGAGACTGGCAAGCTACCAAGGTCATATTTGATATGCCAAAGAACAACTATAAACTTCATTCCCAGGACCTGAATAAATGGTTTGAGGCTCTTCATGTTCCTGAAGCAAGCAGATGCCCTTGGACTACACTAGCATGTAACGGACATATGGTGATGTTACTGGTACCTGCTTGAGCAAATCAATGAACAATGGGAAGACAAGTAATACAAATGATGTATCTTATAACTGGAAATATATCCCTGTAATTCCCACCCTTTGACTCAGTTAAGCAAGTCATACCTCTTTCTATGACTTGGTTCATTTGTTTTTCTATGTGTATGTGAGCTTATAGTATATTTGTCTTTCACTGTATCATACTGTATCACTGTCTTACCATTCATCATCGATTTATTTGAGCGGGTACCAGTAACATCTCCATATGTCCTATCTCATGCTAGTGGTGCCCAAGGAACATAAAGAACATCAAACCATTACATCAAGTCATGGGAATGCTGTCTATAATTGTTACTGGTATTTGGCATATCAAATACTAGGCTCTGCCGTGTGGGTGGCATACTCTTGTAGTCACCTCTAAATCCAGCATTTATTGATGAACCGCGTCGCCACAAGTGGCCGCGCCAGCCAGGCTGTAATAGGCTCTTCTGCTGGGTGGAGTTCTGACAAGAGGAAAGTCTGTATGTGGAAAATGGCGGCCCTCATGGAGTGGGGGTCGTCTGGCTTGTTGTGAGGCTCTGTTGGGGTGGTGGGCCAGGGTTAGAAACCGCCATCCCTCCCGGGTGCCTCGTGAGCAGCTGGGCACAGGGAGAGCCAGTAGCAGCTCTGCCCCATATCTGTGAGTCTCTATTTGTCTTTATGTGAATTATTTCATTGCTTTCATGACAATGCTAATTTCCAATCCATATTTGTGGAAAAGATTGATTTTCATATATTAACAATATACTTAATAAAATACACCAATTTCTTTATTCATTTACTCATTGCTGGGCATTTATAAATAATGCTGCTATGAGCGGGGGACTATTGATATTAATTTTTATTAGTAGTTTGGATATACTCTTAGAAATATAATTGTTTTATCAGATGGCAATTATCTCACTTTCCTGAGGCTTTTCCATATTGGTTTATATAGTGACAGTCCCAATTTCCTATCCCACAAACAGTACACACACAGGTTCCATTTCTCATAATTATGCTGTACTTTTTCTTATATTGATGATAACCATTCCAACAAGCATGAGATAATACATATTTTTGATTTTCAGTTCCGTAATGGTTTAGAGGGACAAGATACATGGGGGAAGAGCTGCTATTGGCTCTCCCTGTGCTCCACTGATCATGAGGTGACCAGAAGGGAGGGCAAGTTCTAGCCCTGACCCACCATCCCTTTAGAGCCTCAGAAGAAACCAGAGGAACCCATGCACCATAATGGCATCCATTTTCAACATCCAGACTCCACAGGTAGTCAGAGCTCCACCTAAAAAGAAAAGCTGATCTCAAGCCCTGTTCATCAGAGTCCCACCCTATAGATAAGCCTATTTAAAGGCCAGATATGCTCGAAACAGAGACAGCTACACAGGGGTATAGCTACTATTGGTTCTCCCTGCTGCATGCAATCGCTTTGTTGCTGCACAACTCATCTGTAAATGAATCAACTGAACCTACCTACTAGGAGACTCTGCAACCTGCATGGCAGAGGCTGGCAAGTTACCTGTGTTGTATTCAATATGCCAAGTACAGTAACGATGATGGAGCTCATTCCCAAGACCTGACTGAATGGTTTGAGGCTCTTCATGTTCCTGTAGCAAGCAGGTGCCCTAGGGCTATGCTAGCATGCAACAGGGACTAATGAAGACATACTGGTGCCTGCTCCAGCAAATCTATGAACAATGGGAAGACAAGTGAAAAGTGATAATGGCTTAGGGGACTCTGGTTTATTCTCAGAACCTATGCTATAAATAAGTATTTTCTAATAAGATTTCACCAACTGTTTTTATTATTAGTCACTGACTAATAATAACCTCTTAGATAATTGTGACAGATTGAAAGTGTTTTCAGTTAAATTTGCATTTTTTTCTGATTCCGTGCTTTGTTTTAGATTTATACCACTCACCTCAAGTAAAGTGTGGTCTTTCAACCAAGAACTTTTAAATTGACAGACTAAGTACACTAAAATAAACAGAGTGCGTTTGCCATCTCTTCTCAGAGGACAAGAGTAAAGTCAAGAGTCAAAAGGACAATTTTTTTTTTTGGTCTGAGGCCATAAGCAATAATTCTCAGAGTTTACTCCAGACTCTGCTCAGTAATGGTGTGAGGAGACTATATGTGGAGCAGGTATCAACCCAGCCAACAGTATACAAAGTCAACCCTTTATCACACTGTTGTATTTCTCTCCCCAAATGTCAATATTGGCACTTAGCAAAAGTGTCTCTTATTTGTTTTGAGTCCACACCCAGCATTGCTCAGAGTCTACTCCTTCTGTCTCTGTGTTTGACAGTCATTCCCTGGAGAGTTTATGGGACCCCAGAAGGCAAACACAATACATGAAGCATGCACCCAGGTCAATGAGCTACTTTTGTGGCCCTGGTTTGCATTTCTTCATATGTTACAATTATAATCCCACCTTTTCCTCTTGACTCAACTCCAATCACATGCTGCCCTGCCTATAAGATAGAAATGTGATATGTATTGAAGTTAACAGAAGAAATTGTTAGCCGGGTGGATGGTTTTTTTTTTTGCATTTTTTTATCTAAGATGTCTGTGGGTGGGAAATGTAGGGCTGTTACCATAGCTCTATGATATTAATAAAGATACATATAGTTCATTCCTCCTATTCACAAAATCCTGCTATTACTACCTCACGGTCACAAATGTTCCTATCAACATTCCAACTGTGAGAAGGAGGAAGGTCAAATGTCTATGCCAGTTAACTTTTCCTCCTTCACTATGAACACAAAATTTTTTTCTGGAATCCCTCCAGCAAGCCATGCTAATCATGCATTGCCCAACAGAATTTCACATGGCCTTCTTTAGCTGGAGAAGAAAGAAGGTAGAGAAGATCCTTGATTCAGTATTTAATGGAGACATCATAGAGAATCACGATACCAAATGACTTCCCATTGCCATGATGACACTTCTCTGGCTTCAATGCGTATATTTTTATGTATAATATAACTTCTCAAGGTTTCCTGTGGAAAAGAGTTAACTGGCACAGACATGACCTTCCTCCTTGTCCTTACCTAAGGCCCTCTTACCTTTGTGAAAGATGGAATTTACACTCTTTCTTTGACTATTTAATTTTTTATTTTTATTTGTTTCAGGATATGGGCGTTTTATTTCAGACTTACTAAGCGATCTCTCAGGCCATCTCTCAGCAACAAAAGCATGTGGGGATGTGAAACACTGCGTCAGACTGTCATCACGAAACCCATGGCCCAGCTGCTTGGGAATTCCCCTCCTTTATCCTGTTTCGAACTATTTCACCACTCTCTTACAGAAGGTATTCCATGAACCTCTTCAATTGTCACTGCATTTTAATTTTCCTGCTCTGGCTTTGTCTTTGACTATTTTAAAAGTAGAGCATATCTAAATCACTGAAAGGGAGGCAGGCATGTCTGGTAGATATAGAAGCTGTTAGTTCTAACTTCCCTGTTTTTCCCCATAGTGGAGTGAGGATTTAACCTTTGAGTTTGTGACTGCCTTCTTACATCACTCAGGAAGCAGTCAAAGACCAAAGTCACTTGTCTATATTAACTCTGAATGGCCATAGTAACTCATAGTAACATAATAACAGCGATACTTTTTAAGGGGGCTGACCTGGAAAAATGAGAGAAAAACAGTAAAAGGTTAGAGGACCCTGGATAAAATCTGGGAAGCTGAATTTTTTAATCCTCTGTCTGCCTTGATACTTGTTATGGAATACTATTAATATTTCCATAGAAGAGTCTCTACTGGAAAGATTTTGTGGTCATTGTCACTTCGATATTTCCCAGGTAATATTTTCCAAGACCTGATGCTAAAATCACTGTCACTGTATCACTGTCTTCCCGTTCATCATCGATTTGCTCGAGCAGGCACCAGTAACATCTCCATATGACCTGTCTCATGCAAGTAGAGCCCAAGGGCACCTGCTTGCTCCAGGAACATAAAGAGCCTCAAAAGCATTTCATCAGGTCATGGGAATGAGGTCTATAATTGTTACTGGTATCTGGCATATCAAATACGACACGGGTAGCTTGCCAGGCTCTGCCGTGCAGGTAGCATACTCTTGTAGTCATCTCAAAATCCAGCATTTATTGATGAACCGGGCTGTGATAGGCTGGTCTGCAATGCTAAAATGTATGTGTAATTAAAACTCAAGCAAGCCATCTAACTAAATCAAAATAAAATATAGTTTTAAATAAGAAAGTTTTAACCTATTATTTGGTGCAATCAATTTCTGGAATAAATATTATCTCTTCAGAAAAACCCTCAACTGAGAGTGGACACAGCTACATAACCTGCTGCTAACTTGATTTCACAGTGTCTGTTGAATTGTGTGTTTCAACCCCTATTATTTGTGGAACTATGAACACCCAGTCCCTTGGAATGACTTGAAAGGGAGGTCATTATCGAGGTAATTAAATTAGAAAGTGACTCTTAGTTCAATGTGGTTGTTGTCCTTACAAAAGACAAATTATGGATTTAGAGATACAGCAGAAGGAAAGACAATGCCAGGTGATATAGAGAAAAGATGGCTGTGTACACACTAATGGGAGAGTTGTGAAACCCATGCGGGCTTCCTTCCCTGTATAAGAAAAAAAACTTCTATGTTGATTTTAGATTTTTAGCTTTATGAACCATTGTTTAAGCCAGATGACTAGTTTTCTGTGCTAGAGAGCCTCAGCAAATGACTTGTATGGACAACATTGAGCTCGTATCCCCTCAGATCCCCTCAGAGCTGCTCCTTTGGCACTCGTTCCCATCCTAGTTAATGTTTCCAACTTCCTCTTTCTAAATCTCTAGTGGAAAACTCACTCATGGTCATTGTCCCTAATTATCTTCCTCCACCCGACATCTAATCAGTTGGAGCATTTCTGGAGCTCCTCTTTCAAAGTTAGCCCAATCTCCTCGTTCTTTCCTGCCTCCACAATCACTACCTAGTCAAAACCACTGTTGTTTGTTCTTTCTCTACTTGATTATAGCAAAAAACCATAGACCGATTTCTTTTCTTTCTGGTGCCTATGCGATCTCTGTTTCTCCCTCTTTGTTTCTCTCTTATAGTAAACAGATTGAAGCTACAAAAAATATAAGGTGGTTCATGTGTTATTACTCTGGTCAAAACCTCCAATGAATTAGTTCCATGTGACACCAGTAAAAACAAAAACAGTAGAAAACCTACTTCTGATTGAGCCCCCTATTACCTCTCTTATTGGACTTTAATATGCTTTAATTTTGTGGCTAAGGTTATTGCATAGGTTGGTTGAGCACTGAAACATTCTTCTTTGAAATTTACAGTTTTTAGGCTTTGAATGAAGATTTTATCCAGATAGTTCCTTGGATCTCCCATCTCCTTCAGTTCTTTGTGAGATCTAATATTTTAAATGAGACCTCCCTTGACTAATTATTTAAATATGAGGTTGTTCCCTCTTTCAAAATGAGACCTTGCCTATCTCTTTCCCACACCACAACATTTGTTCTAATGAAATTTGTGATCATTGATCTCTCTATTTATCTAGATATACACATACCTATATGTATAAACTAATTTAGTTTGACTACATCACAACATTTGTTTCAATAAAATTTGTAATCATTGATATATATATCTGTATCAATCACTCTATATATCTATATGTATCTATTTATATATAGATATATAAACTATCTAATACCTCTCTTATTGGCCTTTTATCCATAGATAGACATATATCTATAGATATTACCTTAATATCTATAGATCTCATAAATATCTATCTATGGCTCTATCTATAGATATATAGATAAATATACACATATACATACATATATGTATATACACAACTCCACCCAGCAGACCAGACTATCATAGCCTGGCTCGGCGCAGCTGCTAGCAGCAGGGTTATCAATAAATGCTTTATTTAGAGGTGACTACAACAGTATGCCACCCACACGACAAGCCTGGCATGCTGCTCGTGTAGTATTTTGATATGCCAAATACAAGTAACCTTTATATTAGGTCATTCCCGTGACCTAATATAATTGTTTGAGGCCTCTTCATGTTCCTGGTGCAAGCGGATGCCTTTGGGTTCTACTCGCATGGACAGGACATATGTGGATATTACTGGTGCCCACTCTAGCAAATAGATGATTAATGGGAAGATAGTGATAGATAATTGTTGCAGGACTCCCTAAGGGCCTAAGGGCCGCTGCATCTGCTCTGGATTGCCTCCTGCAAATCACTTTGTAGATAAGGGGGTAGTCTAAATGTGGCAGTTTATCCGACCATGTATGCTGTACTAGCTGGTATAAATATTCTCCCATGCTACCACAATTATCGTGGGACTAGCTAGATCTTACCAGCATATTAGCCTGGCCACGTAGGACACCTAAGTAATTAGATCAGAGAGAAATGCTGTTTGCTTCCAAGCAAACAAGCATGGCTCCCTGATATACTCAAAGGCAATTAAAATATAAAACTACAATGAAGTAGAAGAGACTTGTGAAGGCTTGGAGAAGTATTTAACTGGCATTAGTATTAGTCTTTGGTACAGAGACATGCCATCTCAGAAACCCCCTTCTCTACCCTATAAAGGCATTCCCAGGCAGATCTTGGCTCAAAACATTAGCATACTAAAGGGCCTAGGTGAGGTGCAGGGAGGGACTACCTAAGGGCATTTGACCCTCCCTGCTTTCCATAACAGTGGGAGGAAGGTCTGAGTGGCAGAGGTATAAAACTAGCCGGTTTTCTCTCTCCCCCCTTGGTGGGCGCTCTCTTTGTGACCTCGCACCCTTCTTGGAAGTCTTGTCTTCTTCCCTTTACAAAGCCTTTACACGTGGTGGCTGCCATCTTGGCCTACACGTGGCTGGGGTTCTAGCCTGGAATCCTAAGCACAGGGCTTTTCCTTTTGCTGATTTGTATGCCTGAACCTGTGATAAGTAAAGCCTTTTAAAACTGCATCGGATTCCTGAGTTTTCATCCATTCCTCGCCGGCTTCAGAGGTAGAAGGGAACTTCGCTTCCCGGCACTGTCTGGGACCCAGCGGCGCGCCTGACAGATAATGATGTATATACTAATTTTGTTTGACTGAATAAAATGTAACATTTATATAGGCAGGAATTTTTGTCTACTTTGTGTATTGTTCCATCTTTAGTATCTTGAATAGGTTATAAGAAATGAAGATGATAAAAAATTATGCAACAAGTACATAAGTCGATACAAATTTATTTTTATCATCATATATTGCAATACTGGGAGTTCAAGGAGACTTAGAATCATTAATAAATTTTGATGCTTTGTAACCTAATAGTCTATTACTGTTAACTTCAGAAATGAAAGTTGTGGGGCTGGGAAGATAGCTCTAGAAATGGATGCACATCTGTCTTGCCTGAATGAGGTCCTGAATTTGAGTCCCTGTATGAGTCTGAGCATTTCAGAAACCCCTGGTGTCCCCCAACACTGCGGAGCCTGATCAGTACAACATTCCTGGGTTCAGTTACCAAGATATCATGTCCACAGCACAGAACTGAGTGCTACTGGAGTGATCCTGGGTTCCTGACCAATGTTCATGAAACACCTGGTCCTGGCAAGAATACATTTATATAACATGTTTTATTGACAACAAATAAATAAGTGCCTCACTTAATAAGTGTGAATCACTGAAAATAAACTCACAACACCAAATTTATAATTATATATAACTAGAAATTCAGTAAAATTTTTCATAGAGTGCAACCATAACTGTGTTATTTATCACCTTAAATATCATGCTTCATGCCTGAGTTAATAAGATACCTGAATGATACTATTCTTAACTATTGTTTCTCTTTTATTCAGGAGTATTACTTGGAGCAAAATTCATACAAAATTCTACTTCCCACAACGGGGAGAAAAGGCTGCAAAGTTTAAGAAGAGAACTCCCAGAACGACCACCAACTGGGAACTCTTTGGCACCATTGCAGCAACATGGGAAGATACCAACATTGATGACATCGATGAAGAATACAACCGACTGGTTCAGCACCTCCATGATTGTGCGAAGAATGCCGAGAGAGAGAAAGACACAAAAGAACACCTCTCGAGCTCATTCGCCAACATGGCAAGGCGCGAGCCTCAGGAGACCAAATGCTAACATCCAAGCTTGCTAAATGGTGCAGAGAAGCCATAAAAGAAGACCTCAAAGACAGAACAGCAGAAATACTGGAAGATGCAGCAGAAGCCGGAAAAGCACTCACACTGCCCGCCTGTCCTTTGCCAACTATAAGACCACAATGACTGCCCTCCGATACCCTGATGGATCTATCACATCTTCCAGAAAGGCAATGGAGAAGATTATCCAGGACTTCTACTCAAATCTCTTTGATAGCCACATCCACCTGCCCACATACCAAATTCCACAGGATGGATATGTCATTCCCAATGTTCTCCCTTCTGAAATCCGACATGCCATCTCGTCGGTAAAGAAGGGAACAGCACCAGACCCAGACAAAATCAGACCCAAACATCTGAAGAATCTGCCTTCGGTACTCATCAATACACTAGCTCGGCTCTTCACACGCTACCTGTCCGAATGCAAGGTGCCCACCCGATGGAAAACCAGCAGGACAGTTCTACTGTTCAAGAAGGGAGACATTCACGACATCGGCAACTATCGCCCCATCTGCCTGTTGTCCATCATCTACAAGCTGTTTGCACGAGTCATCCTGAACAGCATTAACAGAACACTAGATGAAGGACAACCATACGAGCAAGCAGGCTTCCGGAAAGGATTCAGCACAATAAGCATATCCACACAGTAACCAAGCTCATCGAGGTTTGTAGGGGAGTACAAGATGCCGCTCTGTCTCACGTTCATTGATTTACAGAAAGCCTTTGATTCTGTGGACACTGAAGCAGTCATTGAAGCCCCTAGCCAAACAGGGTGTTCAAACCCAATACATCAAGATCCTTCGTGAGCTGTATTATGGATTCACCACCAGGATCTCACCATTCTACAAAGAAGTGATCATTAATGTCAAAAGAGGAGTTCGACAGGGTGATACCATTTCACCAAAACTCTTCAGTGCCACCCTCGAGAACATCATGCAACAATTAGAATGGGAAGGAATGGGAGTGAAGATAGATGGTCGGCAACTACACCACCTCTGCTTCGCTGATGACATTGTTCTAATAACACCAAACATTAGCCAAGCAGCACAAATACTGGCTGACTTCAACCGAGAATGTGGAAAGATAGGTCTACAGCTGAATCTAAAAGAAAACCATGTTTATGAAGAATGATCTAGTTCCAGAAGCCCCATTCACTCTCATGGAACAAACATCTCTGAATGCAGCAGTTATGTGTACCTAGGTCGAGAAATCAACATGATGAATGACCTAAAACCTGAGCTGCGCAGGAGGAAGAGAGCAGCATGGAATGCTTTCAAAGGCATCGAAGAAATAGCTAAAAGGACAAAGAACCTCCGGCTCCGGGCACATCTCTTTGCCTCCACCATTCTCCCTACATTAACATACACCTCAGAGACTGGGCCCTACGAAAGCAGGATGAGAATGCTATTCGGGTCTCCCAGAGAGGAATCGAAAGAGCTATGCTTGGAATATCACGCCTCACTCAAGTGAGAGAAGGAATCGGAGTTCTGACCTCCGTCGCTATTCCAGAATCAGGGACGCTGTCTCATTTGCCAAGGCATCGAAAATCAGATGGGCTGGACATGTAATGTGATTTGGAGACAACCGCTGGACTAGAGCCATTACCGACTGGATCCCACGGGATGTTAAAAGATCACCTGGCTGCCCA
This sequence comes from Cryptotis parvus, assembly GCA_021461705.1. NCBI lineage: Eukaryota > Metazoa > Chordata > Mammalia > Eulipotyphla > Soricidae > Cryptotis > Cryptotis parvus. The sequence goes on from JAJIBD010027010.1 coordinate 19,348, forward strand.
CCTACATTATGGTCAGGCTTTCTTGTAAAGACCCTGAAGGAATGGTTTGAGGCTCTTCATATTCCTGAATCAACCAGATGCCATTGGGCTACATTGGCATGTGATAGGGTCCAATGGATATGTTACTGGCGCCCGCTCGAGTAAATCGATGAATAACGGGATTCAAGTGGTCAAGTGATCAAGTGATTCCTTGGGGCATATATTTGCAAGTTATTGCAAAGAAAAGTACATAAGAAAGTTGGGTCCAATATTTCTTAATGAAGTAGCAAGCCTAATTTTTATTGCTATGTCATATATTTTTTACCACAGTGGGGAAAGGTTAAGACATATTTATAATTTTAGAATTCTATGATAATTGAAATTGCTCAAAACCCCTATGAATATAAGCCAAACTCTCTCTCTCTTCTAATTCTGGCAAATACACTATGCAGAAATATGTAACACGCCAACACAAATATTTTGTATGTGAGAAACATATGCATTTTTTATCTGTTTAGACTTGATAAGAGAATTAGGCTCTGTGATGTTAAACCATGTCAATTATTGGGAATCAGTCATGAAAGGGGATTTCTTGGGGAATTTTGTACATGGTCATGAACTCAGGTTAATTTATACCCCAAACAATCAAACACAGGTGTTTTTCAGACAGTACTTTCTTTGGATGAGTTGGGAGAATTTCCAAGGATAGAAAATGTATAAGGGTCTTATTTTACCTCGAGTTTGAATTATGCCTATAAAACACATTATTTATTTATTTCTGAAGCTGGATGTACAATTTCACAAGGATGAATAAAAGTTACACAAGGTGCAAATACAAAATTTTAAATTATAGACATTAGGCAAATAATAGTTACAGAAATATTTGAAAATTATTTAAGTAAGAATATTTGAAAATTTGAAAATTATTTAAGAAATATGATTCTTTTTAAAAAATAGAAATTGTTCATTGTCTTCTCATCTATTTTCCATTCTATTCTCCCTGCTCTTTCTCTTTCCTTACCTTATGTCTTTTCATATTTCTCCTTCTTTCACATAGTTTTCAGGCTATGTCTTCATGTGTTAATGAATGACACAGAACTCTTTTTACAGTCTGTTGCCAGTCTCCAGTCTCATCATGTTCAGAAATGGTTTTAATGTCACTAAAACTTTTAAAAACTCCTTATTGCTTGTACAGTGCAAATTTCTAGGAACAACAGTCTGTGTAAAACCCAGTTAAGATATGGACTGAACATTTTTCTGAAGTCTCTCTATCAGTAAATGGTTAAGGAGAACCCTGTAAAGAAGAGTGGGTATCAGAAGAGAACAAGAGGAAGAAAGATGCCAAATCAAGATCACTGTCAACTCCAGCATTGGCTTCTTCCCTTAAGGCATTATCAGAAGAGAATGTTATCAGAGAGCTTTTGCACCTGTAGTGACCATACTCAATCTTGTATCCTTGACTCTGTTGTGGTAGGTCACTGCCTATACTGCATATCCTACATGTATTCAGATGTGAAGTCTATATCATTCAACCATGGAAAGTGTTTTAGAGTGTGGTGTAGTGAAATTTGTGTCACTAACACTCAGCGGCTGATGTATGAACATACAGCCTAGTTAAGACTATCAATCTGGTGTATACAAGAACTAAAGTGATTTGACTTCAGTCTCATATATTATTTTCCATCTTTGTTTCTCTTCTCTTGCATAAAAGAGATGAACAATAGGTATTAGATTTGTGCTATTGCATTTGGGTTGTACAACTGTAAAATATTATGATTAAAAGGTAAGGGAATATTGACTGTTTATAATTTGTTAATCACGTAGACAGATATTTAAAAGATAGAAAAGTCCCATTACAATTGTTACTTGGAGTTTCCTGCCAAAATGATGAGGAATATGACTAAAATAGGAAACTGAAAAATCAATCACAAATATAAAATGCAATATCTATGGAGTATAACAGTTAGTTTTATTTTTGTAAAACAACTTGGTAATATTGTCTATACTTTCACTACTATGCATTTTATAGTTAAAACCTTAGAGCTTCTTGTTAATTGGATAAAAATCAACAAAGATGTGAGGATCAAGAAATTCCTTAATATTGAGCTGAATTGTAACAAAAAGCACTTGATTTGAATTTTGAATTTAGAAACAAATTTCAAAAGAAAGGGGTCTTAGACCTGGCCTTGTCATGTCGAGAAATAACTGCCCTTGGAAGTGAGTTTTGAGCTACTAGATTATCAATAAGGTCATTTCTATTTGTGAATGCCTGCCATTATCTTTAAATATTTAAATAACATTTTTAATTTTTAATTTTAAAATAAGACTCTCAGTCATGGGGCAGAGCTGATCCTTGCTCTCCCTGTGCCCAGCTGCTCATGAGGCGCCCGGGAGGCATGGTGAGTTCTAGCCCTGGCCTGCCACCCCAGCAGAGCCCCACAACAAGCCAGATGCCCCCGACTCCATGGGGGCCGCCATCTTCCACATCCGGACTTCCCCTCTAGTCACAACTCCACCCAGCAGACCAAACTATCACAGCCCGGATCATCCACACCCACCCTGCAGCAGTTTTCTTTCAATCCAGCCAGGTATGCTGAACCAGAGACTCTCAGACATGGGGCAGAGCTGCTACTTGCTCTCCCTGTGCCCAGCTGCTCATGAGGCGCCCAGGAGGCATGGCAGGTTCTAGCCCTGGCCTGCCACCCCAGCAGAGCCTCACAACAAGCCAGACGGACCCCTCCCTACTCCATGGGGGCCGCCATCTCCCCACATCCAGACTTCCCTCTCGTCACAACTCCACCCAGCAGACCAGACTATCACCGCCCGGCTTGCCGGCCGCTAGCGGCTGTGCAGTTCATCTATAAATGCTTTATTCAGAGGTGACTATAAGAGTATGCCACCCGCACAGCAAGCCTGGCAAGCTGCTCGTGTCGTATTTGATATGCCAAGTACCAGTAACATTTATATTAGGTCATTCCTATGACCTCATATAATGGTTTGAGGCTCTTTATGTTCCTGGAGCAAGCGGATGCCTTTGGGTTCTACTAGCATGAGACAGGTCATATGGAGATATTACTGGTGCCCGCTCTAGCAAATATATGATGAACGGGAAGATAGTGATAGATAGTGAAAATAACAATGCCATGTGTTTTTGACAATCATGTCTTTGTCATACATGTGTTTGTTTGGTATCTCTGGGAAATGATGTAGTTGTATTAAACACAATTGGCTGGCTATCTTAAGCAATGCGTGAAAGAAAACCAAGTTCTCCTGAAGGGAAGCAGTTGTTTAAAAACAATATTGGTCTCTTGATTATATTTCTTGTGGTTCTTTTGAATCCAATGTAGTGATCCAGTCCAAATTACTTTGAAAATTTCTTTACAAAAGTCTAATGAAAGTAGAATTGGGTTGAGTAGGGAATTTAGACATGTTGTTGATATTCAATCTGCCTTACTGGTCTCACAATTTTTGCACTTGCTTCTATAGAATATTGTACTAGTCGTGACTGTCTTATAGTAGTCAAGAATTAGTTCACCCTCAATTCCTTTTTGGAAAAAATATCTAGGATAAGCCAAGAGTTATGCATTTCTTTAAAATGCATGTTTTCTGAAATGCATATTTATTATATTTTATAATCATCCATAATATTGGATTTTGGATGTTAAAATACCAGCATATGTGTTGCATAAGTGGCAAATGAAGATGAGATTATATCTCCACCTATATTTATGGTCTTATAGATTCTGTCGATGAGAAATTCTCAGCTTAAGAACTCAGAACATGTATGCATCCATTCCTTTCGGAGAAATTGGTTTTGTGTTGGAAATTTTCCTACCATCTTTGTGTTACTTATTTTTGTGCACTTTTAAGTATTTTAAGAACTCAGTATCAATACATGGGTTTCCCCTCCTTTTCCCTTGACTCCCCTCCCTTCCCTCCCCTTCCCTCCCCTTCCCTTTCCTTTCCTTCCTTCCTTCCTTCCTTCCTTCCTTCCTTCCTTCTTCTTTCTTCCTTCCTTCCTTCCTTCCTTCCTTCCTTCCTTCCTTCCTTCCTTCCTTCCTTCCTTCCTTCCTTCCTTCCTTCCTTCCTTCCTTCCTTCCTTCCTTCCTTCCTTCCTTCCTTCCTTCCCTTTCATTCCCCTCCCTTCCCTTTCCTCCATTTCCCACCCAGAGGTTCCCTTCTCTTCTGTTCTGTTCCCTCCCTCCCATATCTTTCCAACCCTGCCCTCCACCCATTCCCCATTCCCTTCCACTCTCCTCTCTCTCTCTCTCTTCTCTCTCTCTCTCTCTCTGTCTCTGTTTCTGTTTCTCTGTCTCACTCTAGCATCATAGTCATACTCCGTGGGACCACTGCTGGCGTTGATATCATGGATTATTTCTCATGGTTCTGAGGACCATGGATATGTGGTGCTGGGCTGGAAAACAGAATTTACCACTTGCAAAGCAAGTGCCCTAACTTCTGTACTATCTCACTGGCCTTGCTTGCAATTCTTTATATTTACTGACATTTAAAAACACTACTCAGACATTTGGCATATGATGTGTAGGAGTCTGAAAGGATGTATATTCTGCTGTATGATGTGTCTGTGGTATATTCTATAAACATCATTAGATCTTGTTGGTTTGTGGGGTTAGTCTTATCTCCATGTTTTATGACTAGGTGTTGAGAGGGGTCTATTCAAGCTTTTTTTTTTTTCCTTTTTTGGGTCACACCCAGCAATGCTCAGGGGTTACTCCTGGCTCTGCACTCAGGAATTACTCCTGGCGGTGCTCGCTCAGGGGACCATATGGGATGCCGAGGATCGAACCCAGGTCGGTTGCATGCAAGGCAAACACCCTACCCACTGGGATATCACTCCGGCCCCTATTCAAGCTTTCAAGTATGATTGTATATTTGTATATTTATTTTTTCAGTCACTAGATCAATAGATCACTAGACATCCCCTTATTCATCGATTTCCTTGAGCAGGCACAAGTAACATTTCTTTTGACCCTATCAATTTTTTCAGTTATATTATTTTTTCCTCAGGTTCTATGACCCTTTTGTTAGATACCTGCACAATTTGTTAGGTACTTGCAATGATTTGATGATGAGCCAAGGCTTTTATGTCTACATAATATAATTCTGTTTGGTCATGCTCTTTGTTCTAAACATACTTCTTTTCTGATATATCTACTCTTTCTAGTAAACAAGCACAGTCATGTTTTCCTCTAATGTTTTCATAAGTTGCTTTTCCCCACCCACAACATTTAAAATAATGTTTAAAATAACATTTAAAATAATGCTTTACAATATTGATAATCATAGGGTTTTATGTAAACATTACACCATTTAATTTTAACCTGCCTGTATTTGAAATGTGTTTCTGATTGACAGCACAAAGGTGTTTTGTATTTTAAAACATTGTATTTTAATTTTACTTTTAATAGTGTACTTCCAAAGCTTCAATTCATTTCATTATGATGTTAGGGCTTATCCTAAATTGTGTTTTTATTTATTTTTTTCTGGGCCACTCCCAGGATTGCTCTGGGGTTATTCATGTGTCTGTATTCAGGAATCTACTCCTGGCAGGCTTGGGGGATCATTCAGGGACCTGGATCAAACCCAGGTCTGCCATGTGCAAGGCAAGTGCCTACCTGCTATATTATCACTCTGGGACTTTTTTGATGCTTTTAATATTTTCCTTTCTATGGATCTCTTGAACAATTGCATTTTTATTTTGATTTTAATATATTTTATAATTCAACTCTTTGGAAACTTTAGTAGAAAGAGTTGATAATTTCTTATTATACATAAAGGACAAATTATTTTTATTATATATTATCTATAAATATATATTTATATATAATAAATATTATATATTTATACTATATATAAATAATGCCACAGTCACTAAACTCATCACAATTGAAAAACAGAAACTTTGCCTCATACCTTTTTCTTCTTGTAACATAATTACCATAATTATTTCCCTCACATTTTCTTAAGAAACTTATCAAAAAGTATTACATTTTTGTGTCATTTTTGAAACATAATTTAGGAATCTCAGAAGAATAGAGGTGTACTTGCAAGTATACCATACACAATACATTCATAGTGGCAGAAAATGAGGAAGTCAATTGTTATTCAGATTTTTAAGCAAACAAAGTGGTTTGTTTTCAATACAGATTTATCTTTCAACCTTGTAGGAGACAATCTGAGGATGTGGCAATAAATTAATGGAAGAATTAGAAATTCTCACTGAGCATTTAAAACTTTTCATTTAAGCTGTGAATAATTGCCTTGAGAAATTGGTGGCGTCATTTGATTGCATTTCATATTATTAATTGCTCTGTCACTATTTGTCTGTCTGCTTGGTAGTGCTCAATCTAGAATGATTCCTTTCAAGAAGCTTCTATGTGTGAAAAATGTTGTGCAGAAATTCTAAAATGAAACCAACAGAAAATCTTCATATATCCCAGGAGACAATTATCTGTGCCTTTGACATAACACAATAGTATCCTCAGCTGATGACTTCTGACTTGTTTGTCCAAAAGAAAGAAAAATGAGCTCAGTATAGACAAGGGTTACTTAGCAGCAGTATTGGCATTTGAAATAGAGTCTTCCTATCTATGGGGGCTGTCTTGTGCATTGTTAGGTGTTAGTGGTGTCCCTGATGTCCACAGACAGATGACAGTAGCATCCTTTATTCCATTCTAACCCTCTTATAATAAGCTGAAATTTATCCAGATATGTCCAACTTTGTCCTGGTGGCTAATATTGCCCTTGACTAAACATTGATACTGAGGTGGAAAATAAAGTTCTTTTTTCTCTGCTTTCTGATTTTTTAAGTTTATGTTTTCATGTCAGTGATAAACACACACAACAAGTAGAATTTCTACTTCCATCTGCTTATAAACAGAAAAAAAATTCATTTATTTGTTCAGTGATTCTCATTTCTCACTATTTGGACTCATGTTGTGCTCAAACAGGCAAACTCTATTGTTTCTTCAAGAGCATGTCTTCATCAATACAGTGATTCACTGAGTCTCACCAGCTTGTGATTACTATGAAATAGAATGTTCAGGCATATCTTAAGTTCTGGAAAACTTGATATGATCATTATGAAACTGATTCAATAACCCAATAAGTTTTCATCTATTTGCATGCTATTTCAAATGTTTAACAGACAGAAGAAGGAAGTACATGAGTCTCTGATTTTTAACCTAATAGTTACAATATTTTTCAATGAATACTTTAAAACATGTTCATAAGTCAAAACAAAGTTTCCAAGACTTAATGAATTAGAGAATATACAAATTAATCAAAATATATTTTAGACATATTATCTCTTACTATATAGCAATATATACTTTTAAAATATAAGACACTATATACATTTAAACCATAAGACTTTTCATAACACATTTCATACATTTAAATTATTTATTTACAAAACATATTTAGACTTGGAACCTTTTTACTTTGTGCAATATATGTTCACAAGCTCCCAGACATTTCTCTGGAAAACTCTGTAAGCTTCATTTGAAAAGAGGTAACGTGAACAAATGTAAATGAATATTGAATTTTCCTCTGAAAGGATGCACATAAATATTCACACAACTAAGGAGGATAGATAGCATAATGGGTTAACTTTGACAGGAGGAAAAGAGCTTTCTAATATGAAGAGAGTTAGAAAATATGGCACATAGAAAATTTGTGGTAGGTGAGATATGAAATAAGTTATATATCAAGTAACTAAACAAATGATTAATCCATTTTAAAAGTTTGAGTTGCAAATATCTCCCAGGAGATACATAGCACAAAGCATTTTTGGTCAAAATTCAGAGAGTCCACACAATGCTTAGACTTATGAACTTTTGTAGGTAATGGTAAGCATTGGAGACATTTGAAGATGTGGATCATATGTTATAGTGTGCTTGTAGAACTTAAATGTATCCTTTGAGTACAGAATAAACCAAAAGAAACAGGAGAGTGTTGCCACACTTTGAATAAATATAGCTATGTTGATTTGGAGTATGAAATAAAGGTAGAAAGGAAGAAATATGCATTCTTACCAATCCTTAGTCAAGTTTTTGTGGATCAATTTTAATTAAAATGCATACGGTTTTTAGTCATTATTTTAATTTAAATTACACTTTATCTTTAAAAATACTTTTGGTGACATAAACAATGGTGACAGTTTAAGATCACATTGGTGGTGGGCAACATTGTATGTATCATAAGCTTTAAATCTATTGAAACAGTATTACATAAACTATAATAAAATATTAAAACTTATCAACATTATATCATTATAAGTATATCTTAAGTTTGGCCCTTAAGTCACGTGTCCTGCAATACTCTTTTCTTCTTGATGACTTCAGTTTATTTTCTTTAGACTCCATTAGAAACTGAATTCTCCTTAGTCTGCTGACATTGACTTACATTTTAAACTTCACTTCTCATCTCACATATAACCACCCAACATAAAATGTTTACTTAATCTGTCAACTATTGTTACTGTTTTTGGCACATCAAATACACCACAGGTAGCTTGCCAGGCTCTGCTGTGACTCGGGGGTTTATCCCAGGGGGCCCAGTCTTTTCTGTTGACCATCAACCATCCAGGGCCCACGGGGCAGAGCTCTGGGTGTAGACAAGTCTGTCTCCTGTCTGCCACCTGCCGATGTAGCCGGGCACTACAGTCACACCTGCAACACCTTGAGGGGCAGCAAAGCCATTATTGTATGAAAAGTAATTATATCAGAATTTGAGGTATTCACCTCAATTAGATTCTTTATTGATATTATGAGAACAAAGTTGGATTAAATTGTATATGCATAGGGAACTTTCAGTACTAATCAATGATCTGTCACACATCATCAAGTGGAATAGTAGGAAGATGGTTGAAAACAGGACCTGCCACATTTTAGGACACACCTGGAAGGTGTGCTCTACATAAGTGTGGCCATGTGACATTTTCTTGGGGCATTAGAAGGCAGTGTGTAACAAGAATTTGTCTTACTTAAAGGCAACAAAGGAAGTGGGCCATATGGTGCGATTTCTAGACTGTCGGGGAAAACCTGGTATGCACTCACAAATCTCTTTCCTATCTACTGTTGTATAACTAAGAAACTAAGAAAAAGCCAACAAAGAAAATAAACTGATTAATAAATAAATCAAACAAAACAGCCAACAGTGCACTTCATTTCTACAGACTTATCATAGGAAGCTCCACATGGCCCCTGAAGCTTTCACCACTTTCACAGGAAAACTCATAATTTCTTTTTCCCCCACCCTTTCAGTACTGAGCCTGTGCTTTAGCTATATAACTACATCACTCTCCCACATCACCAGTATCCTTGAGGTCCCAGGCCCCTGTTTCCCCATCACTTTTTTTCCTCTTCTTTTCCTTCTCCTCTTAATTTCTTTCCTTCCCTCTGATTCTCCTCCCTATATTCTGGGATCAGTGATGATCTAACCACTGCTCCTTGCTATATCACTTGTCTCTTCATCCAGTTATTCTTTATACCACAGGAAAGTGAGACCATGCTGTGTATGTCATTTTTATAACATACATAAGGACTGACTTATTTTTATGACATACATAAGGACAGACCATGCTGTGTGCGTAATTTCTATGACATACATGAGGGACTGACTTCCTTCACTGGACATGATCTCTTCCAGTTTTGCAGACATTGTATTACTCCATTGCTCCCTGCAGCTGCATGATATTCCATTGTGTTCATATACCACATCTTTATAATCCATTCATTTGTCATTGGGCACCTAAGTTGAGTTCATTTCTTAACTATTGCACTAGGTGCAGAAATGAATTATGGTGTGCGCACATGGTTTTGAAAAAAAATTGCTTGTTTTTTGGCAGTTAGATTGATTTGATACCTAGTCACTAGAAATTTTTTTGGACATCTAGGTTGGTTTCATATTTTAGCTGTTGTATACTAAGTGTAGCAATAATTAGTGCTCAACATCCTTGTGAGAATTTTTTTTTTGGTCTTAGCGTTAGATATTCCAGAGTGAAATTGGAGTCATATTACAGATCTTGTATGGAGCAACTTGTTTATTGTATTAGTTAGGTCTCAGGCTCTTCTGTGTAGTGAAAAAAATCAGGTTTTGGCTTATGTTTATTTGGGATGGAAACTACATTCTTTCAGAGTTCTGTTGGCAATATTAGAAAGAGCTTATGAGTATGGGTATGAACAATGAAATACAGAACTTTTATAAATTGACATTAAGTTCCCTTATTGTATTTTTATAGGTGGTGAGAAGGGGATGCCTGCAAAGTGGCAAAATTAAAATAAGTAGGGAAATCCTGAAAAGAAGTGCTTTATAACCAAAACCAAACATGGACTTTTTATATAATGACATATCTTATTCACCTAATTTGTATCTTCTAAAAGACACTTGAATGGCAAATATTATAAAAGTCATCTTAAGAAGTCAATTCAGGTATAAGAATGCATCCGTTTTATTTGTTTATTATTGCACATCAACATAATTTTATATTTCCTCTTAATTTGAACAAAATTTGAAAGATATTCCTTATTCTTTTCTTTTTCATAACTTACAATTCTTCTTTAATGAATGATATTATGAGTCAATAAAGCATCTCTGTCATTGTATTTTCCACAGAATGCCAGCTGGAGCTGGCAGTTCTGTAGATTCTACTTCTAAAGATTACATTTGAACTTTGCAAGTTCAACATTAATTTATTATCTAGCAAATTATTTTGGAAACTGCTTGTTCCCAATTTCTTTTTCCTGTTCCTTTTATTATTTCTATCAATTTTGCTTTGTTCATTTGCCTACTGCAGAAGAAATGCCCTGCAGTCAGCAGATTTTTCTTAGCATCAGTGAAAAAAGACTGGATAGCCCAAGGGTGGCCATGACAGGGTGGGGCTGTGCCAGGGGAGAGTCTGTCAAAATGGGAAGTCACCTTGTCACCAGATTAGAAAGACCTAAAGCCCGGAGAGCCAAGTATATGAAATAGCAGATATTGCTATGCCGACTTTCAGAGCAGGTATAAAAATGAAATAAAAGACTATTTGATTCCCAGAACAATATGAGTTGCTGCAGATGTGCCTGTAATTGCAAAGCTGTGTGGCACAGCCCAATGGAAAACTTTATTGCTCTGTGTCCCTCCAACTCCCATTTGCATCTATTTGCTGGATGAATGTCCTGGCAGACATCTAATATGTACAGATCTTGGCTTGCTCTTTCTTGGCTGCCAAAGGTCCTTTATGACAATGTGCTTTTGTTGTTGATCGAGGTGTGCTTTTATTGTTTTCCTAAGAGGAGACATTTTGAAAAAAAAGGACACTATGACATTCAGAATTGAGTTTATACCAGGTCAGTTCTGTGCGCAATTCTGTGCTCAAGTTTATACCAGGTCAGTTCTGTCCTCAACTGTCCAGGAAAGTCTCAGGGGTATTTCACATAGACAATATCCTTTAGATGTCATATACTGGGATTGCTGAGGTGGGCATAGGGCAAAAGGGAGGGTTGTAAAGAGATTATTAGGGTAGAATGCATCACCATAAAAACTCCAGCTCCTCTTATGGAAATTTTAGGTACTAAATCAAGGTCAAGAGCGTCACCTTGTTTTTTTTTTTACCTTAAAGCTTAAATTCAACCAAACAAATAAAAAAAATCCCTCAAGACTAAGTGAGCTGACTAAATAGGAAATGGGGAGGCCTTCTTAATCATCACAAATTCCAGTAGTATAAACATTTTGTTAAAAAAATATATTTTCTTAGCTATTGCTTGGTCTCCTTGCATTTTCTTTGTTAGCTATTCCAAAGATCTGTTGATTTAAGTTTGTTTCACTCTGCCTTTCAAGGAATAAAAGTGCCAGGTCATCCCAGCTAGGTACACACAAATTAGAAACTCATTTTACATATGGGGTACTCCTATTAGTTCTAATAGAAGAGACTTTGACTTCTTTAAAGGATTATTTATTTCTCCTTTAAAATTTATGATACCATACAGGTTCCTATATCTTAGAGAATCCCTGTTTTATGTGTAGCCTCATTGAAAAAAATAGTGTATTTTTGACTTTTACTTAGTAAGACTATTTATATTATCATCATGATTTCTTTTATTTAACATGCCTTCTATAAATCACCTCAGAATATTAAAGGTATAAAATGGCAATAAGGACTATAAAGAAAGGTTTGCCTCTATAGGATCACAATATAATCACAATTATGACCTACATTTTGTTAGTATTTTACTTGACTGCTTCTTGCTATTAGGAAGAAAATCAAAATCCATCTCTACAATTTCTTTCCATGATTTTTTATCTCCCAAGTAGCTGTCAGATTTATGTCTGCATTTAATTAAAATATTTTAATGACCTGGAACCATTGGGATAGGACATCTTACTGGATTTCTTGTACAGGGCTCTCTTCAATACATAGCAATAGTAGTGATTTTTAGAAGAAAAAAGGGTCGTATACTAAAAATAAAGAAAATACTAAGACAAGAATTATATTTGTCTACTGGATTTCTATGCAAGAAATTCAGTAAGATTATTCATCCTACTCATTATCATGATGGGAATAACCATCTCATACATGGCTTAAATTAATGAGACACTTCTGTGTAGAAGCAAAAGATAGGAAAATGACAAGAAGGAGAACTAGAGGTGACAAGGATGCTTATATGTGAGAAGGGCGTGTGTCTGGTGTGCACATACACACACACAACCAAACACATAGTGTTTGCATAGGCAGATTTGTTTATTTTAGCTTCTATATTCCTTATTATCAGCCTTAAGTCATAGGCAATAAATATTCTTTTGGCAAAATAGCACCTAATTGATGATCTGAGACAAAGGTCTGTAGCAACCGTAGAGTAAGCATATGCCAGAATAGAATCAAGAGAATTCTTTCAGAATGACTTAATATGAGTAGTGAAAATAAAGAAATGATATGTTTTAGCCTATGTGCTTTTGTGGTACACTGTGGAGGCAGGGTTGCCAGAATAAATACAGATATCCACTGAATTTGAATTTCCAAGAGAAAAAAGAAAATAACTTTGTGTAAAAAAAGTGCAATATTTGGTAATGTTATATATATATGTTAATTTCTTTGTTGTTCACATGAAATTTAATGGAGATTTCTGTATTTAAATTTATTAATTCATTAATAGCTAAGTAAAAATATGAATGAGAGTGAAGGATATACAAAAAGAGACAGAGATGATAAAACCATTTGGGAGAATTAACTTAAAATAGTTGAAAAAAAGTTTTTTATCTACTAAAACAGAAAAAAAGATGAATAGAATGCATGCAACTTGGGGTCAAGTTTATGCTAATTACCTCTTTCTTTTTAAAAATCAAATTTAAATATATTTAATTTATATTTGGAGAAAATACAATTGAAGATGTAGTCATCAAATTAGGGAAGAGGAGCATAGAGAGAAGGGACGATATAGATGAGTGTTCTGGGGATGGTAGTTTAGAATACCATCAACTGAAGTTCCTTGTGCATTAAAAGTAATAGTCATAACTCTCAAGAGTAATGCAAAGTAAATAGCCGCTGTTGTAGGGCAAAGAATATTGCAAAGCTGTCTTATCCCTAATAAGGAGAAGAAATTGGCGATATTAGAAAGAAAAGATCAAAAGGAATAAAGGGCAAACTATCTCTATTTTAAATATGTTTCCTTATCATTTTGCATGTGCCAGTTTATTCTTTAGGCACTATGAAAAGATGCTAGCAGAAGCTTAAATTCAGTGCGCCACAGTCAAAAGAATGCCCACCCATGTGAGTTCTAGCAGAGCTCACAGAACTGAGAGTTCTTGGCTCTGGTTAACTCCTACAAATTGTTACATAGACTAGTTTGTAGAATCCTTTGTCTTGGTAATCCTGGTGGTGTCATACATGCACCTGGTTCTGGGATCACACATGAGGACAACTGGAGTGTTGTATGTGTTGGCAGAATAGCAAGTCTGTTGTGTGTCTCTGCAGACTTTGGGGGACACTAGAAAGTCATAATAATGATACTTAAGTTTAATGCTTTAATATGAAGTTTAACTTCCTTATTTACTTTCCTATGTCTTCTTTTTAATTCAGCTTAATCTCGTATAAAACTCAACAGCTACAAAGTGGAGATTTGAGGGACACTAGTGATTCTTATTACTTGTAGGTGAAACTATGCTCAGGAATTTTGGCTGACTCACACCTTCTTAATGTATACTAGCAATGGTTCTCCTAAAGTCACACTAGTAACATTTGTTTTTATGTGGAAGGATCAACATTGATAATTCAGCTTAACAAGCAACTACTGAATGCTTACTATGCACAAATCAGTTTATGAAATTAGATAATAGAATTGTTGTGTAGGCGCTCTCATATATATTTAATCTGTTGGCTTATGTCGACAATGCAATAAATTATATAATTTCATGTAGGAAAAGTTCAAGACTAGTTAAGGATTTATGTGGATGTTGCTGAGTAAACAGTTATCATGAAGATTCAGCTTTGATTTTAGTTTTTTATATTGCATATAAAGAAAAGCCCTGGCAAATTTCAGTGGCAGAAACTAATATAAGGTTATAATTTTGCTCCTCTTTTTGATCCATCATTCATCAGCAGGATGCTCAGCTCCACAAGGTTCTTGCATATGACCTCAGGTGCAGATAGGCTGTGATAGTTACCTGGCAATACCATAGAAAACAGGTGAAATGAGAGCATTCATGACCCTTATGTATTCCTATCTATGAAGGAAACTTGTAGGTTCTTAAAATAAGAGAATTTCACAAGGTGGAAGAATTTTACTACTCCTCAAGGAGTGGTGCGAAAGAACCTCCCTCTATGATTTCCACGTCATCACATTCCAAAAAAGGTGGAAAAAATTGGTAATATTAGAAAAAGTCAGAAAGGAAAGAACGTGTTGAGGGAAGTAAAATGACAATCAGTGACTGTCCACCTCAATTTATTAAAGATAAATTAAAATATTTAATAAATTAATTTATTAAAGATAAATTAAAACAATGGCTGCTATCACTTAGCCATTGTTGTGATGGAATAAACATATTTTAATCATTACAACCACATTTACAAGCATCGGTTAAATACCAACTATTGTGCTTACAACTCTGAATGGTTGCTTTTTATAGATGAGAAAAGTGAGTTGCAGTAGTGTCCTAGACTGTTCAGAGACAGAAATGCAAATGCATGGTTATATAAATGATTTATGTTTTGTTCTAACAGAGTTCATAAATACATCTGATCTTCTGACTCAGGTTTCATTGCTTAATAAATATGTATTAACTAGTACTTATTGAAAGCAACTCAATTATTTAAATGCTTTCTGTACACTGAAAATGATACAAAAGGGGAAGTAAGATGGCTCATACATGGAGCACATCCCTTATATACGTTAGGTTTGATCACCAGTATTGTATGGGGTCTGCTCACTCAGGGAGTGGCCCCAGCACTGAGCTGGGAGAATCAGTGGGTGTGTTTCCAAAAAAGTTTCCAATTAAGGAGTAAACAGCTTTGTCAGTTGCCACAATTTAGTGCTTGCCTTCTTTGATTATTTTGTGTCTATATATTTCAAAATAATAAGTCCAGAAAAAAAACATTCAGACCAAATATTCATGGACAATCTTAGATTGAGAAAATAGTTTCCTTTTGATTTCATCATTGTGTAGCATTCACTCGACTTGATTGGAAGAAGCCTGTGTAATTCTCACCAGTTGGTTGATGGTCTGACATAGAAAAAGACTGGGACCCCTGGATGAACCCAAAGCTACAACAGAGCTGGCAAGCTGGTGTATTCAATATGCAAAAAAAGTAAAATTAATGGACCTCATCCCCAACAAATGGAGCCTTTACTGGCGCCGCTAGAACAAATCGATGATCAATGGGAAGACAAGTGATATAAGTGAAGTTTATTGGGATAAATTGTTCTTTAACCCATTTTTGTTGCTTCTTCATTCTTCCTTTCCTTCCTTCCTTCCTCACTTCCTCACTTCCTTCCTTCCTTCCTCCCTCCCTTCCTCCCTTTTTCCTCTGTACCTCCTTCCCCTCCCTCCCACCCCCTCCCCCTTCCTTCCTTCCTCCCTCCCTACCTCCCTTCCTTCCTTCATTCCTTCCTTTCTTACCTCTGTTTCTTTCCCCCTCCCTCCCTCCCTCCCTCCCTTCCTTCCTTCCTTCTTCCTTCCTTCTTCCTTCCCTTCCTTAACTCTGTCTTTTTCCCACTCACCCTCCCTTCCATCCTTCCTTCCTTCCTTCCTTCCTTCCTTCCTTCCTTCCTTCCTTCCTTCCTTCCTTCCTTCCTTCCTTCCTTCCTTCCTTCCTTCCATCCTTCCTTCCATCCTTCCTTCCTTCTTCCTTCCTTCGTCTTCCTTCCTTTCTTACATCTGTATATTTCCTACCCTCCCACCCTCCCTCCTTCCTTCCTTCCTCCCTCCTCCCTCCCTTCCTTCCTTCATTCCTTCCTTTCTTACCTCTGTCTCTTTCCCTCCTCCCTCCTTCCCTCCCTCAGTTCCTTCCTTCCTTCCTTCCTTTCTCCTTCCTTCTTTCGATCCTTCCTTCCTTCCTCCTTCCTTTCTTCCTTCCTTCCTTCCTTCTTCCTTCCCTTCCTTCTTCCTTCCTTTCTTACCTCTGTCTTTTCCCACCCTCCCTCCCTTCTTTTCTTCCTTCTTTCCTTCCTTCCTTCCATCCTTCCTTCCATCCTTCCTTCCTTCTTCCTTCCTTCGTCTTCCTTCCTTTCTTACATCTGTATATTTCCTACCCCTCCCACCCTCCCTCCTTCCTTTCTTCCTCCTCCCTCCCTACTTCCCCTTCTTCCTTCCATCCTTCCTTCCTCCATTCCTCCCTCCCTTCTTTCCTTTCATCCTTCCTTCCTTCCTTCCTCTATCCCTCCCTCCTCCCTCCCTCCCTCCGTCCCTTCCTTCCTTCCTCCCTCCCTCCCTTCCTTTCTTCCTCCCCCCCCCCCCTCCCTCCCTTTCTTCCTTCCTTCTTCCTTCTTTCTTCTTTTCTTCCTTTCTTACCTCTGTCTCTTTCCTTCCTTCCCTACCTCCCTTCCTCCCTCCCTCCCTCTCTTCCTTCCTTCCTTCCTTCTTCTTCCTTTCTTTCTTACCTCTGTCTCTTTCCTTCCTTCCCTACCTCCCTTCCTCCCTCCTCCTCCCTCCCTCCCTCACTTCCTTCCTCCTTCCTTTCTTACCGCTGTCTCTTTCCTTCCCTCCCTTCCTCCTCCCTACCTCCCTCCCTTCCTCCCTCTCTACATCCCTCCTTCCTTCCATCCTTCCTTCCTTCTTTCCTTCCATCCTTCCTTCCATCATTCCATCCTTCCTTCCTTCTTCCTTCCTTCTTCTTCCTTCCTTTCTTACCTCTGTCTCTTTCCAGCCCTGCCTTCCTCCCTCTCTACATCCCTCCTTCCCTCCCTCCTCCTTCCTTCCTTCCTTCCTTCCTTCCTTCCTTCCTCCCTCCTCCCTCCCTCCCTTCCTTCCTTCCTTCCTTCTTTCCTCCCTCCTCCCTCCCTCCCTCCCCTTCCTTCCTTCCTTCCTTCCTTCCTTCCTTCCTTCCTTCCTTCCTTCCTTCCTTCCTTCCTTCCTTCTTCCTTCCTTCCTTCCTTCCTTCCTTCCTTCCTTCCTTCCTTCCTTCCTTCCTTCGAATTTACTCAGGGATCACTCTTGGTGGGCTCTATGGGTTGCTGGAGTTCTACCTTGGTCTGATACATGTCTTGGACGAGCCTTATCCTCAGTACTATCTCTTCTGACTACCATTTCATTTCCTAGAGACTGAATTAGATTGATGATCTATCCACCCCAAACTAATATAATGACTTTTTTCAATGTTTGTAAATATATCCATTAAGAATAATATGAGTCCCAGTCAGCTTTCTGAAAGGTTATTTATAGAAAAATCAAGGAAACTAATTAAGGAATCACAAGACTATACTGAACTCCCAGCAGAGATAAGAGTTTGAGCAGGCATGCTTTATTCGTGTTAGGTTTGAGGAACTCTCTTACATTTAGACTGATGAAAACCAAAGGCACAGAACTTTTCCTTGGAGTTGGAGGATATCTTTCTATGCTGCAGGCTTCTCAACCTGTTGGAGCTTATTTTATCATCAATTTTTTAAAATTTTGTTTTAAAATTGATACTGTGTAATGAGGGAAATCAAGTGAAATGTGAAGTCAAAAAGACTTCAAATAAAAGGTTAAAAAATCCTTTCATTCCTCCCCTTTTTTTCCGGGTCTTTTGTTCCTTAAAGAGTTCTTAAATGTCCTTTTGAACTCAGTTTCTTAAGTGGTGACTAAAATTGCCTCCTTTTCATGCTTCTGCTATATTAAAATACCACATTTCTAAAATGAAGTGCTATACCAATGGTATGAAAAGTAGGCTATTTTGTTGAATCAAATAACAATTTTCTCTCCAGACAATAAGCTTACCACACCAATTTTTCTCAAGTGACAATAAACATACCAAAGAATGATTTCCTTCTCAAAAATTTAAAGTTAAGTGCATTTGCAAAAGAATAGGTTATATGATATGAAAAATGCATGCTGCATATAAAGTTATAATTATTTCAGTTTATCATAACATTATGTAGAAAAGATAGATGTTATTATACAATTTGACTCCAATGACCAACCAAATCTTCAAACTTACAGAATCAAGGAATATATACCTACTTGCAACAGTAACTGGAAAAAATGGGGGTGTTTCTAGGACCACACCCATTTATGCTTAGGGTTTACTCCTGGCTCTGCATTCAGTGATTATTTCGGGCAGGGCTTAGGGGACTATATAACATGCTGGAAATTGAACACGGGCCAGGTGCATGTAAACTAATTGCTTTATCCACTGTACTGTTTTTCCAGCCAGTCCACAAAGTAAATTTTTTAAGTATCTATGCAAATAGTAGCATAGATTATATACAAGAAGTAGAAAAATCTTAATATAATTTTTCTGTCTCTAATCTCTTTTACTTCAGATATACTAAACACATTTTCTTATTAAACAATAGTAACCGATATTTCCATACATTTTTCTACATAGTCTATTTTTCATATCTTATTTAATTTTTTGTAATAACACTGAATAAATAGTATCATTTCCACTCTCATTTTATAGAATAGAAGAATAGAGTTCAATGTTCAAAGCTCAGTTACAATAAGAAGTTCAAGTTCATGGTCTCTTACCTCCAAACACATTCTATCTCTATCATACAATCATTCTAAACTGATCATTGTATTAGCTTTTACCCTCCAATAAATAAAAACAATGAAAGTATGATACTTAGGTTATTACACAGATATTGTGATAAAGGCAAATACATAATTCAGTTAACATTGAGTGCCACTATGACCCAGACTCATAAACCAAGCTATGGAGAAGAACGCGCCCATAGTCAATTCTACAACGCACTATGGGCGCATTGTAGAATTCACAGATCTTTGTCCCGATGGGAAGGCTCTTCTGCTTTCTGTGCTCGTTCTCCTCGTCCCCCTTTCTGGAGCCCGTGTCTGCATTTGCATCCTGGGAACCAGGACGGGAAGCATAAAGTAGGAAATGTGACATAACGCCCCCTCCCCCATCCTCACACCCAGCCCAGGCATCACATGGCACCATCTTGGACAGGCAACATGAAACTTAGAAACAGATTTGGGGGCCGGAGAGATAGCCCAGTGGGTAGGGGCGTTTGCCTTGCATGCGGCCGGCCTGTGCCGGCCCGGGTTCGATCCCCGGCATCCCATATGGTCCCCTGAGCACCGCCAGGAGTCATTCCTGAGTGTAGAACCAGGAGTAACCCCTGAGCATCGCCGGGTGTGACCCAAAAAAGAAAAAAAGAAACAGATTTGGAAGGACTCTCCCAACGACTGAGGTGGTTCTGACTCATGAAACAGAAAGGCTAGCGGCAGAGAGAGGCCATGGAGCCCAGCCCAGCAAAGAGGCTATTCCTGGCTCTGTTCAGGTGAGACCCCTCGAGGGGCACAGGGATGGGAACTGGGGTTGGCAGTGTGCCAGGCAAACCCCCTAAGTCCCAGTACTGCTCTCTGGCCCTCCTTTTGCAGCTTTCACGGGGTTGTAAATTGGGTCCTTTCTGTGAGCAGTGGTGCCACTGACCACATTCTCCTCTTCCTCTTCTTTGCCATCTTCGTTTTCCTTGGCGGTCTGGTATGAGAAGTCATCAGAGGTGCGGAATTCCAAAAACAAGATGGTGGGAGGAAGTAGGATCCCCAGGATGACCTAGGAAGGGCAGGAAACCGGCATCAGACCTCAGTTCTTGACAGTTCCGCCAGCTCAGCTTCGCTCACAGCCTTCAGCTTAAGCCACTAATCTCGCTGCCCTGGAACACGATTTTCTCTGCTCAGACACTTTGTGGCCCCTTTGTACTGGTTCTTTGAAACAATTGTAGGCAGCAAACACTGTACAAAGCACTACCAAAGGCTTTCAATGACTAGCATGGGGCAGGGCATAGAATTCTGGCTTAGAAAGCAGAAGCCATGGGCTGGAGCAACAAACAGTCCAGCGGGAAGGGCCTGGCACGTGGATCGACCTGGGTTTGATCCCCACCATCCCCGAGCACCGCCAGGAGTAATTCCTGAGTGCAGAGCCAGAAGTAACCTCTTAGCATTACTGAGTGTGATTCAAAAATAAAAAAAAAAGCAGAGGCCTTGGGACAGGCTTGCTCGGGGATCAGGGACCTTTGCTTTACGTGAATATGGACTTAGCTCAATTCCAACACTGCAAGCTCCCGCCCCAACACCACTGGGTGTCACCCCAAGGGTGCCCAGTACTGCCACATGTGGCCCTGTGGCCCCAGCACTATAAGGTAGGACCAGATCACGTGGCCAGGCCCGAGCACTGAGTCATCTGCCTGATTAGCTGAGCATCACTGGGAGAAGCCGCCTGTTCCCAAGGGGTGCCTGGTGCCCCCCAAGTTAGCAGAGGCCTGTGTCCTCAAACACAGCTCAAGTGGTAGCACAAGCAGAGCCCAGTTGAGGCCCTAAGAGCAGGTGGAGTCTCCACCCTGCCCCCAGCACTGGTCCTGGAACCCTGAGCATTGCTGGTAGTTAAATATATATATATATATATATATATATATATATATATATATATATATACACACACACATACACATTCATCAATTAATGCTTTATTTGGAGGTGTTTAAAAGAGTTTGCCTCCCGCTCGGCAAGCCTGGCAAGCTTCTCGTGTTGTATATGATATGCCAAATTCCAGTAATACTTATATTAGGTCATTCCCATGACCTAATATAGTGGTTTGAGGCCTTTTATGTTCCTGTAGCAAGCCGATTCCCCTGGCTCTACTGGCATGAGACAGGAC
Source organism: Cryptotis parvus (assembly GCA_021461705.1). Taxonomy (NCBI): domain Eukaryota; kingdom Metazoa; phylum Chordata; class Mammalia; order Eulipotyphla; family Soricidae; genus Cryptotis; species Cryptotis parvus. The sequence goes on from JAJIBD010027010.1 coordinate 40,640, forward strand.
ATATGGAGATATTACTGGTGCCCGCTCTAGCAAATCAATGATCAACGGGAAGATCGTGATCGTGATGGAGAAGAAACAAAAAATGTCTCAGGTTTCAGTTGAAATAGTCAGAGTAAAGAGAAAAGGGGTAAAGTAAAAGAAAATAAGTAAAATATATGATAGTATGATAATATCACTTGATCACTTGAATCCCGCTATTATTCTGTTATATCCAGTAACAAAATATGATAATATATAATCATCAATAGGAAGAAAATGAAATGGAATAGAAGAGATGGTTGGTAAGAATAGCTGTTTTGTTTGACCATTAGGGATTATCTGATTAGGGATTATCTGTCAAGAATATGGAAGTTTAGCAACTAATGCAGGGGAAAACAAATGTTGTTAAGCTTTAATTTAGAGGATTGTCAGGAATAAAAGTCAAATGTGGTTCTATCACAGCTTCCAAAATTTCTAAGTCATTACTTTCAATGTGGAGACAAAAAGTCAAGGTAGCTTAGAATGTTCTAGAGAGTGAGAAAGTTTTGGACTTGCCCAGGTGGTGGATGTGGTAAATGAAGGGCTTGCAGTGAGTAACATGGAACACCAAACTCAAAAAATGCTTTGAGCCAGAGTGATGATAGTACAGCAGGTAGGGCATTTGCTTTGCACACTGCAAACCCAATTCTGTTCCCAGCATCCCGTATGGGTTCCTGAACATCACCAGGAGTAATTCTTGAGTGAAGAGCCAGGAATAATCCTGGAGCATCTCACTCTGTGGCCCTAAACAAAAGAAAGATAAAATTCCTGAAGGAAGTGATGTCCTTCCTCTTATATTGAGAAAAAACATAAGGCTCACATATTATTTTCCTTCTCTGAGCACTTAGTTTTCTTTGATTTTTGCCTCCTGTCATACATGCCTCTAATTTTCAAGTAATAGGGAAAGAAGAAAAAAAAGATATGGGAAATTGTTGTAGTACATTGTTGCCCAGAGCCTTTGCATTTTGCCTAAAGTTACCTTCTGCAGGTCACTTTGAAGATAAAGGGTGGAAGACAGTTTGAATCTGTGACTGAATGTGGCAGTCTATCTTACCATGTATTCTATGTTAGCTGGTATAAATATTTTATCTCATGCTGCCACAATCATCATGGGACTAATTGAACTTTACCAGTATGTTTACCTAGCCATATTGGAACTCTAAGTGATTAGACCAGAGAGAAATGCTGTTTGGCTCCAAGCAAGCACTCGTAGCTCTCTAATAAGTCTAAAGGCTAATATATAAAGCAACTATGAAATAAAGATGAGAATCTTGTGAAGGTTTGAAGAAATATATCCCTGGCAGTAGAATATATATTGGAGCAGATACATGCCTTTATATTCTTAGAAGCAGCTCATTTCAGATGCCCTTCCCCATTCACATACGACCTGGTGGAGAACCAAGGGAGGGGCATGCATCTTTGGCCTGGGCAATATTAACATTCCAATGGAACTAGGTGAGGTTCTGGGAGAAGTTACCTGAGGGTATTGACTCTAACTGCTGTACATTGATGTGGGCAAGTCTGGGTTGAAAAGTTATAAAAGCTGTAGCCTGGGGCCGGAGCGATAGTCCAGCGTGGTAGGGCGTTTGCCTTGCACTCAGCTGGCCTGTGCCGGCCCTGTTCGATCCTTGGCGCCCCATATGGTCCCCGAGCACCGCCAGGAGTAATTCCTGAGTGCAGAGCCAGGAGTAACCCCTGAGCATTGCTGGGTGTGACCCAAAAAAAGCAAAAAAAAAAAAAAAAAGCTGTAGCTTGCTTTCTTCCATGCCTTTCGCCTTTCGCCTTTTAGCCTTTTGCCTTTTCGCCTTCTCCGTCTTCCAACTCTTTGCCCTCTGCCTTCTCTCTCTTCCTTCCTTTCCCTGTTGGTCCTTAGCACGTGGTAGTGGCCATCTTGGCCTAGGATTCTAAACCAACACCTGGCCATGCCCCCAGCCAGGAACCTAAAGTTTGCAGTTTTCCTGTTACTAAATAGTGTACCACAACAAGTGTGAGTAAAGCCTTTTGAAACTTTGCTGGATTCTCATGTCTTTTGTCTGCCTGCTGCAAATCCCTGGGGCAGAAGGGTATCCCTAAACCCTGCTCCCAGATTTTGTTGGGTAGCCCACATACCCCAACAAGAAATGGCAAGTGGAAAAGAGAGGAAATGAGAATCAAGTTAAAATTTCATATTAGGAAAACAATTAAAATTAGTCTCTTCTTGGGGCCAGAGTAGCGGATAGGGCATAGCGGGTAGGGCATTTGCCTTGCACAGAGCCGACATGGGTTCAACCCCTGGCATCCCATATGGTCCCCCAAGCACAGCCAGGATTAATTCCTGAGTGAAGAGCCAGGAGTAACTCCTGAGCATTGCTGGTGTGTCCCAAAAAACAATAAATAAACAAATGAATGAATGAATGAATGAATATATAAATAAATAAATAAAAATCCTCTTCTTTCTCTTTCCCACCTAATACTCCTAATAGTGTTACTCATTTGCCCATCTTGAAAGTCACACACTTCTACATTTTGTCTAATATGGTCTGTCTACCTTTTGTTTTTCAAGTAAAATGAATGATATTTAAGATTTTTTTTTAAAAACAGATACTATGTTTGTAAATATAAACATTTGATTCCATTGCTGATTGGTGATTTAGTCTTTCATGATCAAGGACAAAACATTTTAGACCCATGTCAACCTTTTATGTTGATTCATACCTTTAACTATATTGTAGATTGATTTCTTTGGCTACGTCCAATCTAGACACATAAATCCGTATGGTAATGAAAAGAATTAAAAATGTTTGCATTCCTGAATAATCCTGGAAGACATATTCACCCTGTTCCTGCCTAGCCCTTTGTCTTTCCAACAGGTGTAGCCAATATTTATTAGGCCAGATTGCCTTTAGTGAAGCTGTCCCACAGAATCATCCATCTGGATTGCCTTTACACTTTTTAAATTGTGAAGATGAATACCTGATGAGTACTTGATTTTAAAATTTTACAGATGGTGTCTTCTCGGTTGGCATTACTTTAAAAGATAATTTATGTTTTATCTGCAAGAAAGAAACAAAACAGTCTTCACCTCACAGATTACCTAAGCCTGTCCAACATTTTTATAACTTGCTGCCATTGAAGTAAATTAAATGGCATCAGTTGTGCCAGGAGGGCTTAATTCTTAGCTTAAATTATGTATGGAAACAGAAATGACATTTTCAAAACTTAGAATTTATTAAACTTTATAAATGCACAGGTGTAGAGAATATCTTAAATCTACTTGGAAAGATGATTAACAGTCTCCAGTTCATAGTCTTAACATTTAAGTCCATTTCACAAGAGTCCCAATGTATGGTTATTCAATTCATGCTGGAACACTAAATGTATTTTTAAAACATATATGAGACACATGCTGCGGTGGTTGAAATATAGGGGAAAAGATTAGGATTAATTAGAAAGAAATATAGTATCTTCTATTGTCTCTGTAGAGGTGAATGAGTTTGTGCTTATGTTCAATCCATCCAGTGTTCAACACTAGATTAAGCATTATGTATTTCTATAAATTTAATCAAGTTTGGGGTTGTAATTGTACAGTAAATTGAATTTTACAGATTGAAAATTCAAATTTACAGATCTTAGAGAACACAAAGTTGAATGTTCAAGAACATAGATGATAAATTTTGTCATCAATGAAGCAATGCTCTCTGTTGGGATGTACAATACTTGGTAGAGAAAACATTGTTCAAACCTATGAGATTGGTATCGCTAGCTTTATATTAATGGATATTTAAAGTAGCTTCAATATTGTTCAACAGTTCTGCTGTTTTCTTACTAATTGACTTTAAATTTCATTGTTATGCTTATTTAATTTTCTGCTGTACTGTTCAAACTCTAGAATTCCACCCTTTTTAAATTCTTATTAGCTTAATGTTTTTGTTTCTTAGAGAAAGTAGAAGCCACAGAGAAGGCTTTAAGTTCCTGAGCTGAATATCCACCTGCCTGAAAGGGAAGTTCTATATCTTCAATTTCTGTTCAGTTCCTTCACCTTGCTTAAGTTCATGCCCCTGTCATCTCAGAAATCTTGTTCCTCATGTTATATTATGTCTTCTGGGGCTTGAATTTGTCAGTCTACTTGAGCTTTCTTATCTCTGTGAATTTCCCCTCTATGATCTTAAACAGCAAGAAAGCAAATACACCATTACTTCTATTTTAAATTTCTACCCAGTCCCTCTCTGTATTGTTCTTTCCCATTAAACTCTTGGGAGTTGTCTCTCCCCGTATTCACTAATTCTGCTCCAATATCTTTTTGTATTGACTTTTCCACTTAAAATTTGGGGACATTAGTGGTGGATGAATAGGGCATTGGTGGAGGGATGGGTACTGGAAAAATGTATGACTGAAACCCAATTATGAACTCATGAACATCTTTGTAATTGTATATCATACAGTGGTATAATAAAAATAAAAAAATATGTATCTTTAAGGGGGAATGCTGTAAGCAAGTCCTGAATTCTTAAGTAACTTTCCAGAAAGTTATTTGCCAGTCTATATTCTACTATATGCTATGTTTAAACTCTTTACTGTAAACATGAAGTTTATTCCTTTGAACAAATAAAGGTTTTGCCTTTTCCAGTAAAAACAAAATTATGCACTATCATATTGTCACCAATGCCAGCAACACCAAGTCTAAAAAGGTACCCTTTTACTGTACTCTTAAGTACTCAAAATAAAATCTCAACCCATTAAACACATTTGTTGTTTCTAAAACTAAGTTCTTGCTTTACCTTGAAGGATAACCAAATTTCTATTTTCATTTATGTATCTGGTTACTCTTTGTCCATTTCTGTTGTCATTTCCATTTCTACCACTCTTCTTCAAAGGTTGCAATCCTATTTTAACCATGATCTCTTTTTGCACTCCCCTCTTTCCAGGCAATGCGTTTTCCACCATCTTTGAAAATTAACAGTTTATGTGTTAGGCATTTTATAAGAATCTCAAATATCTTTCAAATAAAATCTGTCACTTTTCAACATAAACTTGCTCTTTACTCAGGGATATCCATCTAACTTAATGATACCATCTATTAGTTTTCTCCTGCATAACAAAAGCTGATTGACTTTGATGTTTTCCTCTATATTAATCATACTTATCTTCCTTTCATTCTTTCTACTTCACTCTTTTATTTCCATTCTTTCATTTTTTTCTCTCTCATACTTTCTATTTTTATTCTTTCTTCTCTCTTTTTTATTTTATTTCCCAGAAATCTTGTCCCTCATGTTACATTATATTTTCTGAGTCTTCAATTTGTGAGTCTGCGCCATATTTTTTGTCTGTGCCATGTTCAGTGATGCTGATGGCTTGTTACTGCATGTGCAGTCAGAGATGGCGCCTGGTGGTACTTGGAGCACAGGTGATCAAACTCTTTCCAGTCATTGGCAAGGCAAGTTCTTACATGTTGATCTATCTCTCTGTCCAATTGCCATTCCTTCTATCCTGCTGGAAATTCCCACAAATTTCACATAAAGGCCTAAATCTGCAATGTCTCTTCTTACTGGGCCCCTCTGATTTACTCTTTTTTAAAAAATATTTTATTATACCACCATGAGATATACATTTACAAAGGTGTTCATAAGATGTTCATATTTGGGTTTCGGTCATACAGTGTTTCAGCACCCATCCCTCCACCAGTGCCCATTTCCCACTACAAATGTCCCCAATTCCCTCCCCATTCCCTAGCCTGCCTCTATGGCAGGTTCTTTATCTCTTTCTCTTTCTCATTCTTTCTCTCTTGCTTCCCTTACACATTGTGATTACAATACAGACATTTAGAGGTTGTCATGTGTATCTTTTTGCCTGTATTTAATGCTCAGTTCTAGGTTGGTATTAGCACTTTTGACATTATTAGCACACTGTTCCATTCTCTGTCTTACCTAACCTCTGACTCCTACATGTTTGTGAGAATTTCACCTTTGACATGACCTTCTGATTCATGTTTTGCCTAATATTGGATATTGTTATCATAATATGTACATATATATTTATGTAATGCAAATAAATGCAGTCATTCTATATCTTTTTCCTTCTGGCTAATTCCACTCAACATGATTCCCTCTGATCATCATGATTCCCGATTCCTCGATTCCTCTTGCTCATTCCCATCCTGCATTTTTTCTTTTTCTGGCAAACTTTAAGAACTTGAAGCCAAAGTTCTTAAAAATACAAATTGTCTTCATGAGTTATTTCTTCTAATATCTAGCAATGATTTCTATTCTCTTTTTTAAATAGCTCTTGAAATTATATCACTCACACTGATCTCTCAGCAGTGTAATTTTCATTCTCCACCTTAGTCTCTGTGGTACAGTCAATACTGTGGATCTTTCATGCTTATCTTTCTTGTCCTATTTAAGTAGCATTTTACCTGCCCCTTCATCTGGATAACTCAGATTACACTTCTCAATTTTTAGGCTATTTTCTCAGAACCATTTAGAGTTTCCACTGTATTTTATCATTAACCATTTAGCAATGCAACATGTATTTATCACTTGCATTGTTATTTAGACTCTATAACCAACAAGATGGTATGCTTCATGAGTGAGGGTACCATATGCCTTATTTGCAATTCACATTAGTTATTTACTGGATATGGAGGAAGATTCTTCAATCAAAATCTTTTATAAGAACTTCTTGCTTAGTCTTGTTACAAACAAATAAGGCACTGAAATCTAATATTATAATACCACTGCTTTAAAGTCTTCCCAAGTAGTCTAATAATGCATTTCCAAAAACTCTTTTCAATGACTGATGAAGTCCATTTTCTATGTATGTATTAATCTACATATTTTTGTCTGCTTGCTTGCGTATCTTTTAATTTTTTTTTCTTGCAAATGTATCTTCAGTCTTGCAAATGGTATCAAAAGTATCTAACACACAAACAAAATGCTGAGCTTCTAAGTTTGTTGAGAACTTTGAAATAAACAAGTCACAGCAGGAAAGTGTTTAGCTCAAAATAATCTAAATTACAGGAGTGTGAACAGAGGTAAGGGAAATAAACAAGGCATTGTGACATGCACAGTGGCTATCAATAGAATGAAGTCATTCTTATCCCTGAGTAGAGTTGGAAGGAAAGGGAAGAACAGTGTAACTTAAACTCCATAGGAGTCAGAATCATATAAGTGACTTTCTTGAAACTCAGACAAGGATAAAACAGATTATGTTTAAGTGCAGAAAGACCATAGGAACCAGCAGTGAAAAAAAGTGAAAAGGGAAGTGCAATTCCTTCACTTTCTCATCACCTACTTCTTTTCATCTTTTAGTCAGTGAGTGCTATTAGTCAAACCCAACACAAAATCAGTTGAACAGAAGAGAAGGACTGAAGGCTTGTAGCATATAATCTTCCCAAAGAGTGGTTAGAAAGGCCAGCACTTCCCAACACTTCTTTCTTTCATGTCATTTGAAGATAACTCCTAATTTATATCATTTTTCATTTTTTAGTACTTAATTTGACTTTTGAACCACACCCAGTAATGCTGGGCAGTACTCTTGATCCTTACACATTAATCGTGGGCTCTACTCTTGAGACACACCCATTAGAGCTGGGCTCTACTATTGATCCTCACCCATTAATTCTGTTGCTCAGGTGTCAGTGCTCAGAGGAACACACAGTGCTGAAAGAAAATTCAGACTCTAGACATGCAGAGCAAGAAGTGCTCTAACACTGGTCATAGCCTTATCTCTTGATTTTATAAAGATCTATTCTAAACTACTTAGCATTAAGAACTTACTTCTCAGTACTATGTCAATTTATTTTGATACTATACTTAACTAGGAAGGTAAGAGAATCAAATATGAAAATTTGCATAATATACCACTTGACTTATGGGAACATTTTTTCTGACCACAATGAGAATAAGACACAGAAAGGAATTTTGTTTGTTTAACTTTTGTTTTTGGACCACACCTGGCAATGCTCAGGATATGCTAATGGCCCTGCACTAAGGAATCATTCCTGTCAGTACTCAAGGGATCATATGTGATGGCAGGTATCAACCTGGGTCAGCACATGCAAGGCAAATCCTAGAAATATTTTGCCTTGTACTAGTTGCTGTATTATCATTTTAGCCCCTTACAGAAATTAATTTCTATGAAGACATAAACATCACGGAATTATCATCATGATTAGAAAATGTTAGTGTCATGTACCTGGTGACAATATGTATAAGTATATATGTTTCAACCTGAAATAAAATTGACTTGATTGATTTGGAAAGGAAAGATAGAAGCTGTCAAGAATCTTCCCATCCCCAAATTTTGTAGCTAGAGTCTAAGATTTAATTCACCTATTTAAATGTTGTCTCTCAAATAAGCTTTTACATTTTGCACTTCAAAGAGCTGAACTATTCTTATCTTTTCTGTCACTTAGAAAAACATTTCTTGACATGGGAGTGATAGCACACTGTGTAGGGCATTTACCTTGCACCACGCTGATCCAGGTTGGATCCTTGGCATCCCATATAGTCCCCTGAGCACTGCCAGGAGTAATTTCTCAGTTCAGAGCCAGGAGTAACCCCTGAGCATTGTTGGGTGTGACCAAAAAGAAAAAAAAAGGTTTCTCAACCAGGGGCGTATGGTCTTCTATAGGACCCAGATTATTCTAAGGGGTCACAAGCAAAAAATTCATGTAAATGGGATAAACAACCAGTAGGACAGAGTGACACAGGAAGAAAACAATGTAGGAGGGAGGTAAGGTTAGAAAAGTTTGAGAAACACGGACTTAGATGATCAATAATTGTTATTTAAAGCTAAACATTCATTTAGGGGCCAAATTGATAGGATAGCATTTAGCGTGGTTGCCTGGCATGCAGCGGACCCAGGTTCAATCCTCAGCATCCCACATGCTCCATAGAACACTGCCAGGACTAATTCCTCAGTGCAGAACCAGGAGTAACTCCTGAGCATCACCCAATGTGGCCCCCTCCAAAAATATAAAAACAAAAGCACTCATTTATGTTAAACCACATGAACTGTTGAGAATTTCTAACTGTAATTGATTAAAAATAAAACAGAGATGTCATCTAATAGATAAATGCATGCTAATTCCATGAGTCTTAAAATAGACCAGATAAATATTTGCATTCTTGATTTCTGATGTTTATTAATTTCCTCAAAGTGGTTGGCCTTTTTAAAAATGCCATTAATTCATGTGGTATAATACTGGCAATTTTGAGGAAAATATACAATCCTTGTATTATAGCCAGTGCCAACAAACATGTCTGTGCCAGAATTAATCTCTTTGACATGGCACGTTCCTGAAAGTAATTGGTTTATCTCTTTCACAGTACATGCTTGTACAAAATTCTTCTGTTAATATAACACATGGACTCCTCTTTCTCATTAAGCACTTTGAATACAGCCAGATGCCATGGTGATGGGGGAATAGTAAATTTCTCCAATATATTTAAAGAAATAAAAAATAGCACAGCTACTATTTATTCTTTGTCACATTTACTATTTATAAGAATGTGCTACAGAAATATTCTTTTATTCAATTTTCACATTTTAACTCCTATTGAATTTAGCAGGAGCTAGAGTGAGTGTTAATGAAAACAGGCTTTGGCAGCATTTTTCAAATATCCAGTCAATAAGACCGCTACTTCTTTGTGATCAGAAACAAAGAATAATTTTGATGTGCTAAAAATTTAGCAGAAACATGTGTAGCATCTATTTTTAATGCATTTCCCCATTGGATAAATAGTATTTTGGGGAGACATAGAAATGACATCTAGAGAAATGTTTTATTAGGCTTGTGAGGCACATCATTTGTTTTTACATTAATGTTTACGTTTTTGTGATAAGTATGCAATCAAGAAATAACTTATAAAATAGACATTTTATATTTTATTAAAAGGTAGGGGTGGTGTTAGACAGATAGGATAGGGTATTAGGCTCTTTTTCTTGCATGCAACTGACTCAGGTTCAATCCCGAGTACCACAATAGCATTCCCCAAACCTTTTAGGATTAAGCTCAGAGTTCATCCAGCTGTGATACCTCCCTTCCCCCAAAAGGTTGGGTCCTAAGATGTGTGTTTCTAGCCCTGGAAATGAGAGATCAAGGTTGGATATAGCATATATAATTAATATCACTGTATCACTGTCTTCCCATTCATCATCGATTTGCTCGAGCGGGCACCAGTAACATCTCCATATGTCCTGTCTCATACAAGTAGAGTCCAAGGGCATCTGCTTGCTCCAGGAACATAAAGAGCCTCAAACCATTCCATCAGGTCATAGGAATGAGGTCTATAATTGTTACTGGTATTTGGCATATCAAATACAACACGGGTAGCTTGTCAGGCTCTGCCGTGCAGGTAGCATACTCTTGTATTCATCTCTAAATTCAGCACTTATTGATGAACCCTCTCGGTCACTTGCAGCCGCTCAAGCAGGCTGTGATAGGCTGGTTTGCTGGGTGGACTTCTGACGAGAGGGAAGTCTGGATGTGGAAAGTGGAGGCACTCATGGAGTGGGGGGGTACTCTGGCTTCTTGCAAGGCTCTGCTGGGGTGGTGGGCCAGGGCTAGAACCTGCCATCCCTCCAAGGCGCCTCGTGAGTGGCTGGGCACAGGGAGAGCCAGTAGCAGCTCTGCCCCATGTCTGTGAGTCTTCACGGGGAATGCATGAAGGAAACTAAGCAGGGTTTCTGCAACGTTAGACTCCAGAGACAGAGGGGAAATAAAGAGAAGCAGAGCATCAAAGAGACATAAAGATTGGGTAGTCTGGGGTCGGAGGGACAGTATAGTTTGTACACACAGCTGGCCCAGGTTTAATCCCTGGTAGCCCATATGGTCTCCTGAACCCACCAGGAGTGGTCACTGGGAGTGGAGAGCCAGGAGTAAGCCCTGAGATTCAGCGGGTGTGGCCCAGAAAAACACACACAATTGTCTATTTTATGAACATATTTCTAGCTTATAGTTTCAAGTATTAAACACAGGCATCAATCAAGTCCTCAATTATTATCATCACATTACTGGACAAAATTAGTGACTACCCTACAACGCTTTTATGTCCCCCTGGCCACTGGACAGGGCAACATGGGAGAAATTCATGCTTCCAGAAGGCATTGCTGAGCATATTAATACATCTCAAAACGTTGCTTCACAAAGTGCACTTTGCTGTTCTAAGGACAGAAAAATAGAAGTGAATAGAAAGGAATAGAGGTTAAAAAAGAAGAATAGAGCAAAAAGGGAATGAAGGAAGAAAGGAAAGAAGGAAGAAAGGAAGAGTGGTGGGAAGGCGACAGCAACAAATGAGGTACAAATAACAGGAAAAAATTCCTCTTAAATGAAAAATATGATGCTTAATAGAGGGGAGGCCCTGAGAGGAACGGATGGACTGGGGCAGTCTTAGCAGGCATGGGAATGACGTCACCGTCAGTGGTGGGTCCAGGAAGGCGCTCTTTGTGCATAGAGCTGTCAAGCTGCACTTCCTAAACTTATAGAGTATCATAAGTAAATCGATATCATTGAAATGGTTGCCACATTTTTATAATTGACAGGGACAGAAAGAGTGAATAAATGATGGAAGAAAGGAAATTATCAAGAAAAAACTAAAGGAGAAATAACAAATCTAATGTCACTGAAATGAATTTAAAGAAACAAATTACTACAGAAAGTGTATGCCCACATCATCAAGAATATTTTTATTTCTTTAAATTTTGTTTGTAATTTATTTAGTTTTCATTTATCCTTTTTATTTGGATAACAATACAATAGACCTTTACATCAAAGCTGTTCAAAGTGGGTTTCAATCATAGTGTTCCAACACCTGTCCTCTCCACCAGTGCACATTTCCCACCAGCAATGTGCCCAGTTTCCTCCACTCCCACCCATCTGCCTCTACAACAGATACTTTTATTTTTTCTCTCTCTTTCTCTTTCACTTTCTCCCTTTTCACATTGTGGTTTGCAATACCGACACTGAAGGGTTACCGTGTATATCCTTTTGTCTACTTTCAATACTCAGTTCTCTTCTAGTTTTACTATTTCCAGCCATTAGCTAACCAGGGACAACAGGTGTGACACTGTCAGAGGAAGAATGAGGAAGGGCAGAGTAGAAGCCTTTTGGTCTGCAGAGGCCCCCTGGTCTGCAGAGACACGTGTTTCCTTCATCATCATGGCTCTAAAGTTTTTGTTTTCATTTTGTTGGAGAATTTTAGGTCAAAGCTTGACATGAATCTGGGAAAATTTTTATTCTGGCACTTGTTACCTCTGCTCAGGTTTGATTCTCAGATGTATGCTCATCATTTGCTGAAGACAAGGTGTCTTCAGTTTTGGCTCAAGGTTTAATTTTTTCATCAGTTCTTGATGAAACTGGAAAAGCTGCCCAAAGTGAAACAATAGCACTAGCCTCTCTGCACCACTGACTAACTTCTGTCTGTATGGCAATAATATAGTCACTTCATGTCTAGATTATTTCTATTAGGTCAAATAAATCTGTATCTGGCTTCACGGAGGAGATATGGACATTGACACAAACACTCTGTGTGTGCCTTTTTTTCTCTTGTAGAGAGGATTCTTTCAGCACTTATTAAGTAGATGAGATGCAGAGTCAAAATCATACTAATAACTTATTTGATGGGATTGGTCTGGAAGACTCAGAAAAGAAAGTGCAGATTTTTATAAATGTGCAGAGAGTATATACTAAACTGCTTGAATGGTCTACTCCCAGGAGATCTATTTTTATTTTTATTTACAAAATCCACTCTATGATTATGTGTCTTAAGCATAAGAATTGCCGAAGTGAGATCCAAATACAGCAAACATACCCCTGTCGCAGCACATCCCGCGTAGATGTAAGTCAATATAGTTTAACAGATTTTAGCGTTATGAGTTTGAGCGGGCGTGACAGCCCTAAAAATGCAGTTTCTATCATTGTCCAAAGGTCGGTGCTAATGGCAAGTCCTCTTAAATTCCAGGATTAGTGAAACAGATCCCCGATGTAATGATATTTGGAGACATGTAGTCTTTGGTCATGAGGTAAAGCCCTCATGATGGGAGACACACCCATTAAGGGAAGGGGTTGTATCAGTACTTCTTTTTTATTCTCAACTATGTTAGCAAAGACTGTGAACTAGTCTCTGTGAAGCAGAAATAGCCCACACCATAACCTGGGCATTCTGGCACCCTGATTTGGCCTTCTAATCTCTCAATCGAAAGTTTCAGCCCCCCAGTCTGCAATAACCATTAGAGTAATTCACACAGACACATTTCTTCAATTTCCTACATATTCAGTCTACACTTTTAAAAGTCAATAACTATTGGGCTTGTGTGGACGCTAAATACTGGTCTAGACAGAGGGGAAACAAAGCAAACCAGATTGATAAATATTTTTGTTCTGGAATTCTGGTGACGATTATAGTAGAAAGGCAGTCTCAAACAAATCAGAATAAAGATTTGTGTTGAGCAAAATGGAGTCATGCTCCTCAAACAGACAATAGCCAGAATATCCATCAGCAAAGCAGGTAGAATACACAGATGTCCTGATCAGCCTGTGATATGCCATAAGAGACCACATATTGTTTGAAACAATTGGATACCCCATTTTTTCACATATACAATGAGAATAAATTTAATAAATATATTTCAAAGGTTGTGGTTGTTGTTGGAAAAAATGGGATTCCCTGTAAAACATTTTGCAATAGATTTTCAGGTCTTTAGCAAATGCCCAAGAATTTGGGCATTAATCCAATATTATTATTGTTAGCAGTGGTGGGGTTGTAGTAGTAGTAATAGTAGTAATAGAAGTATGGTAATAGTCTTACTAGTTTTGGCTTTTTGGTATAGTAAGAAAAATTTTAAAGTAATATAAAAACAATAGCACCCATGCAAATAATACTATCAATTTTATATTTTCTTGAATTTTAATAGTGACCTCAACCAAGAAAGGTTTTACCTAGCCCAGAGAATTTCTCCTATGTTTTTCTTCTATGTATTCAATGGGCTGTTGTCATCTTAAGGTCTTTAATCCACTTTGAATTATCATTCATGAGAGCAGTTAGATATAGTTCTTTCTTTCTATGTTAGGGTTAGGGATGAGATATTATTTCATTAGACATCGTCTCCCACCAGCAATAATGGTATATATAAAAAAGGCTGTAAGCAACTAGTGTTGGAGGGATATGGTGAGAAGGAATTAATATTTTCAACTTGAGAGGATGTCATCTTAGTTTATCCTCTATAGGAAGTATTATGAAAATGGCCCAAATTTCAAAACAGAACCCCCATAAAGCACACTGATGCCAGTCTTGATATTTACTCACAAACAAAAAATACTAACTCAAAAGATAAATGAATACCAAGTTCACTGTAATTATTAGTTTAATAATTTGCCTAAGAAAGCAATCCAAAACATATAGGCAAATGGATAAAGAAATCCTGACACATAAACAATGGAATACCAAGCTTCTGTAAGAAATATGAACTCATACTGTTTGCTGCAACATGGATAGAATTGGAGGGTATTGTCTTAACCAAAATAATCCAGAAATAGGAGTACAGATACAAAATGATTTGATTTGTGTGGAATATAGAGATAGAAGAACAAAAATAGTATAGAGCAATGTCCATTTTTAAAGTGTATGAGTATGCAGGAGTATGTGTGGATGAAGATTGGACTGGAAATAACAAAGAAGAAGTTGGTCGGGCGCCCGGCCCGAGGCGGAAGCTCCCTTCTAGAGCAGCGCGGAGGAAACACTCGGAGTCTATGCGGTTTAAAAGACTTCTTACCAGGTTCAGGAAAAAAGAAAAAACGATGTTAGGATCCGCGAACCCCGCCGAGGACCACCACCCGAACTTCAAAAAACCAGGGACCCACCGGGAGAGCGCGGCACCGATTACACCCCCCCAACTCAGACCTCCCCCATTGTTATGGAAAGCAGGGAGGTCAATGCCCAGGTAATCCCTCCCGCATCTCACCTAGGCCTTTCTGTTGTTTTGAGCTGGGAGGCCTGAAATAGAGAAGGGTTTCTGAGATGGATTCCTAAACAACATGCAGTTAAATATTTCTCCAAGCTTCAAATCTCTACTTCATTTGTTTTATATTTTACTGGGAGCCCTTTGGAAACCCTCGGCTCTAGGTTCCTACAGGCCGGCTATTGCTGTAGATCCGCCCCTTGTGATACATGGGAGAATATTTATCCAGTAGACGTACATGTCGGAAAACTGCCAGACCACCCCTCTCGGGGTGGAGGCAATCGGCAGCGCGGCCCTAGTCCTGAACAAGTGACTATGGATTTTTCATGGCTGTAGATTTCAGTAAGTTAGTACCCAATGCCATATACTTTAACACTATTGTAACTATTTCATAAAAAAAATCAAAGAAAATGTTTATATTGTAACATATTCATACCCAGTGTAACTTATTTTCTCAGCATATCTGTTTATATCTGTTTTATATGCACTAGATATAATATCATATATACATATATATTATTTCCACAGCTACTTTGTCACATAGAAAGAGCTCATATCTTATGCAAAGTCTGGCTGCCAGCAAGGTCTTAAATCCAGTCTTGATCAGTTTAGTCAAGAGCTTCAAAGCTAGTCTGCCTTGAGTCTGGTTTTGTTCTGTTCCCTGGGCCAACTAATACTCAGGTAAGAAGCCAAAATGTCACATCAGTGCCAGTCCACATACCTGAGCACAAAACTAATCTGTTGAAACACTGGCGATTGCTTCATACAGATTTCACACAAGTGGGCATTTTCTTTCTGGAAGACACCAACAGCCATGTTTTCTTTGACAATTGAGCCCCCTGTTTATTCCTGACCCGTGTCTGGATAAGAGAAGTGGCAGAGTCCCATCAGCATAGTTGTCTAGTCCATCTACTCTTGCTAAGCAAAGAGTAGTGGTATCATATTATGTGCTGTAGAGTATACAGGGCCAAATTTTAGTCTTAAAATATTTTTTTAAATCATATGAGTACATAATTCAGTAAGGGAAACTTCATAAGAATTCTCTAGCACCTTGCAAAGAATTACAAGATCTTTCTTAATCCCACACTAGGCTTTTGTATATCAAATTTTAAGTCTAATAATGTGATCAAAATCTACTATTCTCTGAAAGCAAAGCAAACGTGTCTCTAAGAAAAATACATTACCCTCAGGAGAGGAGTTTATAACAATGTAACATTTAGAGATTCCCAGGGACAAGGTGGTTATCTATTCTTTCTCTTTTTAGGTGTTTTCTAAGAGGGAGGTACTAACTGCTGAGATATAAGAACTGCCATCTGGAGTTGGTGGGAGCGGGGGTCAGAATAGAGTACAAACATCCAGACTACGGAAAATAGTTGTACCTGTGCAATCAGTATGTTAAAAAGCATGATCAGAATGGTAAATCAAATCAAAAGAGGACATTCTATTGGCTCACTCTTCAAGGAGAGGGTGAAAGTATTCAAAGATTCAGCTGCCTAGTATAGGACATTTTCCTTTGGTATAGATTTGCCACAACCTTACACCTTGGAATACTATCATTTGTGTGAAGGCAAGGCCATCCACATCATTTTTTCTTACCATTTTCTCAGATAAATAGTGTTAAATATAAGCACATTTTGATTTTACCTACTAATCCCTCATACTTGCAAGTTTAAATGGGCTTGCTATATTTAATGCATATTTACTAGAGGTCTGATAATATTTTAGCAAGTACCACAAAATAAAAAGTAAAATTATTCTTCATACCATTTAAAATCATCTTCCATCAGTGGTAAACTAGTCCCATCCTCTGCGACATACTTGTTTTATTTTCATAACCTCTTTGACAAGTTCCACAATTTTTAGAATTTCTTATGGTTCTGATCATTTCTCTGGTTTTTTTTTGTCTTCCTTCCTTCCTTCTTCCTTCCTTCCTTCCTTCCTTCCTTCCTTCCTTCCTTCCTTCCTTTTTTTCTTCCTTCCTTCCTTCCCCTTCCTCCCTCCTTCCCCTTCCTTCCTTCCTTCCTTCCTTCCTTCCTTCCTTCCTTCCTTCCTTCCTTCCTTCCTTCCGTCCTTCCTTCCTTCCTTCCTTCCTTCCTTTCTTTTTCAGAAGTGGCACATCTTCTGAAATGTGTACAGGGTTTGCTAAGTTTTTGCATTTGAATGCCCTTAATTCAAAATTTTCTCAAGGAAACATCTAGGAATTTCAATTTTTTAATTTTAAATATCCCAAAGTCTTTTATACTTACTTATGCGGACAACTTCTGAGAGAGTTAGAGAGTATCTTTATTATTTTCCCAAGACTTATAATGAAAAATCGGGTATCTCTTCCTTTGTCCTCAGATCACAGTCCACATTTTCCCCAAGTAGCAAGAGGACAGATTCTCCATTGCATTTTGGACATGATGTCTTAAGGACATTTTTCTTTTACATATGATAATAGGCAGTGTCTCCTTATGTGATCCTTGAGTGGAATCTCTTGACACCTGTATATTTTTTATGAATAGCATATTAGATTTCAGCTCTTCCATTTGCATGTTTCTGGCAAAGAATGTTGAACGCTGTGTCTTAGCAGATGTCTGGAATTGTATGTTCATAAAACAGGCAACTGAAGTTGCGAAACTATGGGACTCAAACAAAGGACATAAATAATTGTTTAACCCCAATTTTTTGCCCTTTCAACAAAGGAACTGCCGATAATTTATAATTTACATCATTTGAAATGTTTTTGATTTTAAAGATGCTCATTAATATTGTTACACGCACAATCTTCCATAGAAAACTTTTTTCCTCAGGTGAAATCTTGAATTCTGCTATAACTGGGATGGAGCTAGAGAATGTTTAGAAAACTAAGTCAGAGGTAGGAGGACAA
Organism: Cryptotis parvus; assembly: GCA_021461705.1. Taxonomy (NCBI): domain Eukaryota; kingdom Metazoa; phylum Chordata; class Mammalia; order Eulipotyphla; family Soricidae; genus Cryptotis; species Cryptotis parvus. The sequence continues at coordinate 58,464 of JAJIBD010027010.1, forward strand.
ATGTGGGTGATCTCACTTATCTGTGGTGTATAAATAAACAGATAAGGTAATGGACAATTTCTAAGGATAACAAACCCTTAAATGTTGACTACAGAGCTGGAATGGGATGATGGAGGAGGATCAGAGATGACAGATTAGAAGGAACAGGATAGTGGTGCAGATTTGATGGCACCTTGGTGGTGGCTGTGGTACAATGCATTCTGTTGAAAAAAGGGTTTTTATTGCAAATTATAATCAAGAGAAACTTTAGTTATTCTAATTGATGCTGGTTTCTAAACTACATCAATACGTGCTTCACGATGCATCATGTTACAAAGAATTTCTTTGTTCCAGGGTCTTTATTGAATGCACAGAAAAGCACACTCTATTCTTTTTCATTGTCATTAAGTATTGATGGTACTGAGCCTGTAACAAAAGCATCCATTTCCCTAGTGAAATTTCAATTTTTTTAATTAATTGTGAGCTTCGTGGATTAGCTTCTAACTACCTCTGCCACTTAGGAGCCCAGCAGTCTGAACTAGACCAAACCTCTCAAATCAAAAAGTGGGTCTAATAATAATTGACTTGATGCTTGTGGTCTTCTTAAAGCAGCTGAATGAGAAAATTTATGTGGCACTGTTTTGTGAATTCTATAGCACTATAAAATGTACAGCAACACAGTGACATGTATTATATAAATTTATATATGCCATATAGTTTATATAAAAGAACATATTCTATTGCTATTTAATGATCCTCAATGTGGTCATGCAGCCTCGTAAATTTAATGAGTGGAATGGATTAATAAACTTGCTCTCAGTTTCAAATACTGTTATCCATATAGGGCTGAAATGCACAGCCATGGCGTTGTTAAACTTGTTTACTACATGAATATTTCTGTATCATTTGTGACCAACATGGGTTTAAATACTGTATTAGTTACTCTGGTTACTTAGAGTTTTCCTTATATATTTTATTTATGTTTTGCATAACTCTGCCAAAATATCCTTGTTAAATTGCTCTGTATAAACATGTGATTATGTATACATGTTAGGCAGTGGTTTAAAAACTGTCAATTTACTGCCTTTTTAATTTAGAGCCATAAAAGGTCTTAAGTTTTTTTAAGTAAACAGCTTCGTGTCTTAGGTCCTACTAGAATTATTCTTTAAAAAAGTTACATATTTATGAGATTTTAAATTTAAATGTATGTTAGTTATATACGTGCAATACACACTACACAGAGACAAATTTAAGCTCTGTGTGATATGTATTCAAAATCTTAAATGGTTGGCAATTCTGACCTCTAATAAAGGTTTTAAAAAGTTCAATAGAATTAGATTTAGATGGTTTACATTTTTAAAATAATCTAAATTTTCTTGTATTGATTATGATTAAATTAAGCAAACACTGTGTTAGGAAAAAATGTAAGGTGTAAATGCATAATTCTGCCACCAAGTGCACAAAAAGTGCTATCAATATGTGCTTTCTATATTCTTGAGTAAGGGAACAAACACTCCTGGGTCTGTCATTTTTCTGTGTTTATGAACGAGGCATGCATCATGATTATTACAGTTTTCAGTTCTCTTGCTTGCTTCTGAATAATCCACCCAATTCAAGTAACTACACTGAGGTCAAATCAAATCCCATTCAACTGAGAGTTATTTTTACTTTTTAATTCCTCTAAAAATAAATTATAACAATGAAATATGTTGGTATATCTTGACTTTATTATAGACGATCAAAGAGATGATGTCTGAGAAGGGAAAAGTTGACCTCATATACTATTGCAGATCAGACTTAAAGATGGACATGAGGCTTTATTATAAAAAAGAGTAAGTCCCCTTCAGAATGTTTCTGATTTAAATCACACTACTATTACCCACAGCCCTCTAGATCTTTGTTTTGCTTGTGTCTTGAATTTTTCTAAAAACAAATGAGCCAACAACTGTCTAAGCAAAAGTTGTAAAATTCTATAATTATCTATTAAACAAATTTATTTAGCATCTTGCATGAAAACTTTGATTAAAAGTGGAAATTAAATACCAGGAAACATTTTTTGTGGAATATATGCCTTTCCTAATAAGTTCTAACTAAATTCTAAGGATCCTGTAAACTAAATTATTTGAAAGTCTTTATAAAAGAAATCGGACACTCAATTTAGTAATTTACAGGCAACACAATTTTTGTGTTCCAGTTGAGCTATTTTTTTCTATATTTTTGGTGCTCTTCCTCATAAATATGTTTAATTCATTCCATTTAAATTATTTCAAACTTTGTCCCTTTATGTAATATTAATTATATTTGAATTGCAAATGACCAACATAATCTCAATTTTAATTTTCAGCCTGAGGACCCAAAGATTCTCCTAAAATCCAAACAGATGTTTGAGAGGAAGACTGTTTTTATAGACTTACTCAATAGAATGCTTTTGGTCGGTAAATTTCCTTGAGAGTAACAAAAGCTTTTGAAGAAAAGAAACCCATTTTTGCATGTGGCTTCATTTCATTAAAATTGGGAATACAATTTACTGTTAAAAGCATCTTAGTGCCCATATTTTGTCTCGAGGACACTGCAAAAGTGTTTATGAGAATCAGGTTTTCTACTTCTCAGAAGGATAAAGAGACTGGATTTATCCTCCAGTTGCACAAAATATTAATTCTTTAGCCATATGAAAAGAATGTTTTCCACATAGCAGACAGTCATTAGTGAAGTTTAGTGATATTAAAAGGAAGATAAAGCTTTGCTGGCCTGTAAGAATGTCTTTCTTACTGCCTTGAGAGTTTCCAGGTAACGGGTCAGGGGAATAATGCGGGCAAAACCCAGTGATTACTCTGCATTAAAAAAAAAAAAGAAAAAAAGATGATTGAAAGGTCCTAGAGACCAAGGAATTAGATTTCCAAGGACAAAATAAAGACAAGGAAAAATTTCAGAGGGTGAATGAACTACAGAGATCAGTCCAGGGTTCCCCCCCATCATCAGAATGTCCATGCGTGCCAACTACCAAGGTCACGGACAGAATTTCCTGTAAAAAGAACAGGGCAGCAAGCAGATGCCATGCTATGCTAAGAGTTGTTATGCTCTGCATTCAGGGTGAAAAAGTTGCTGCAAAGCCTAGACCATTGAATAAAATGTTATAAAATGCCAGGTTTTCATTCTAGGGAAAAATGTTCTATGGTAAAGATTTTTCTGTTGTTACCTAGCAAAATTCAGAAGCTTGAAGAAAAAATTCAAACAAAGAATACACAAATTTCATATGACTTGTCAAACACAGCAAACAACTGGATGAATAATTAGGGATATTTTTAGAAATCAATAAGAATCTTAATGACTAAAACAGAGGAACACTGTGGTAATTATAACAAGGCGTACATGAACTACCTAATGCAAATAAGAGAAACAAATCGAAATAGAAGAAGACGTATTACATGTAAGAAATAAAGGTCAGGCCAACTAGCAATTTCTCATAGGAAACAATGCCAAAGAGTAAATTTTGGAAATGATAATACCAGCCTAGAACTGAGCATTGAATGTAGGCAAAGGGATATACATGATAACTTACAAATGTATGTGTTGTAAGTCACAATGTGTAAGAGAAGTGAGAGGATAGAGAAGAGAGAGAGAGGAGAGAGAGAGAGAGAGAAAGAGAAAGAGGCAAAATGTCTGCCATAGAGGCAGGCTGGGGGAGGGAGGAGGGAATTGAGGGACATTGGTGGTGGGAAATGGGCACTGGTGGAGGGATGGGTGCAGAATGCTGTATGACTGAAACCCAAACATGAACATCTATGTAATTGCATATCTCACAGTGTTATAATAATTTTTTTTAAAAAATAGAATAAAACGGAGGAGAAGACTTATATTTAAATTATTGAGGGAAAATAGCATTTCATTTTCAGTTGGAAGCTTATATCATTATAAAAAATTTCAGCAAAAAAGGCAGCACAAAACATTCTTATAGAGCACAAAAGATGAAAATCTAAGTACAAGTGGACATGTAATAGGAATATTAAGTTAAGACCTACAGAAGCATAAAAATTAGGGCAGTATTAAAATAGTGAAGGTGATGAAGTGCTTTCTTTGATTATTGTTGAACTGGTTCCATCACTGGTATCAAATATGGTCCCCTTTAGCATCATCAGAAGCAATACATGAGCACAGAGTTCGGAATAAGAAACGAGTAGTGCTGGGTAAGACCCAAATTCTTCCCTGCTAACAAAGAAGGAAATTAAAAGAGATAGAGTCTATACCTATACAAAAAGTGAAAACATAGAAACTATCTATGGATACATATTAATTGAATTTTTATCCAAATATTTTTAAGATATCATTACTTACAAAATAAATAACTTAATCTTAGATATATAAATACAGAAATAACATTTTACTATTATAAAAATGGATGAATAATATGATAATATTTAATTTTATATAAAATGATATCATAATATTTGAGGTAGGTTATAATAGGCTATATACGAAGATGAAATTATATGTATTTTTCTTCTTTTTCCTGGACTTTTGGCTACATCCAGCAATGCTGAGGGTTTAATCTTGACTCTACATTTAGGGACCACTCCCAGTAATGCTCCAGGAACCATATGGGGGGACCATTTGGGGCCCTAGGGAATCGAATTCCTATTTGCCGTGCAAAACAAGCCGTCTACCTCCTATATTATCACTCCAGTCCAATGATAAATTTATATTTAGAAAGAAAGAAGAAACTTCAAAGCTCTTGATAATAATTGACTCATAAAATAAATGGGCATGAGGTTTAAACAAGGGTTGTATAGGAATCACAAATAGGGCCATGAAAATATGTTCAATATCATTAATGATCATGTTGAAGCCACAAAGAATGCTTTCCACATCTATGACAGTAAAAAACAAGCTGGCAGATTTTACAAATGGAAAAGCTTCTTTAGTCCAGACTTTAGTAATTTATTATATTGTTATACACGCATTTATCATATGGTCCAGTAATCTTCTCCTTGTTATCTCAGTGAAATGAAAAATCATGTTCACCTAAAATATGTGCTCAAATATTTACAGCAGCATGATGAAATTGCAGAAAATTAGATGCAACACAAATGCCTTCCAATGATGCATGAATGAACAATGTGTGGTGTATCCCACAAAAGCGAAAACCCAGAAATGAAAAGAAATGAACTATAGCTATAGGCATATTGTATACAAAATTATACTTTGTAGAACACTGTAGAATTTAATAAAGCCTAGAATACAAGGTAGTGGGTACCTTAAAAACCAAATATTTATTTCTTCAAACTCAGAATCTTTAGACTAAATTGTCTGCAGTGTTGGTTTGTCCTCTGAGTTGTAAGGAAGAAACAGGTCTATGCTTGTTCTTTGCTTCTGCTGGTTTGTTAGAGTCTTTGATGCTTTTGGCCTTGCAGACATTTCACCCAACCTCTATTTTCATTTTGTCATGGCATTTTCCCTGTGCCAAGTTTCTCTTTTTATAAAGATAGCTGTCAAGATGACTGGAGAAAATGACTATAGTGTATATACACAATGAAATACTGCTTGGGTATTAAAAAAAAGATGAAATGATGCAACTTACTGCCATCTGGGTGGAGTAGGAGAGAATTATGCTGAATTACGTCAACACAAAGGGTAAAGATATAAACAGAATGATGTTTTATATATGGGATAGAAAGTGACATTGCAAGAAAATAACAATAGTCTAAAGGCAACAGAACCTGAAAACTGTCTAAAACACTGTGCTAAGGGGATGGTAGGAGGTGGGGGTAAGGAGGGAAGAAAGATGAAAGGAAGGAACTGGGATAAGAAATTTTTGTATGTTCTCTGCAAATGTCTTATGTTAATGTAATCTTTTATGTGTAATCTTTTATGGTTTACATATAAAGATCATTTGTATTGATGATTTACATATTCTTTCAACATATTCTAATACATTTAGGCACTATGGAGTTACAATATTTTGTGCAACAGTTATTTAAAAAAGAAAAACTATTACAAAGTGTATACAAAGTATAAAATAGTACTATTACTATTACAAATATCACATACTGGCTGGCTAAATATAAAAAGTAAAAGAATACTTGAATTGTGCTTTAATAATAGATGTGATATTTTGCATTTCGATATTAAAGAAAATTAATTTTTTTAAAAAGGGACATAAACACTAGTGGAATGAGGGGTACAATGTTGCACCCATGAAACCCGATCAGAAACTAATCTAAATCATGGTGCTGAAAATCATGATTCAATTTATTGTATTTATAATTAGTCTATTTTTTAAATATGTTCATATTCTGAAGTGCTGGGACCATTAAGACTTCAATATTATGACTTATCAACTTAAAACAAACTTCATATGCAATACGCTAAGAAAAAATAAACTTCCATGATTAAATGATACCCTTCAATAATTTAAATGTGTTACACTGCACCACCTCCGCTTCGCTGATGACATCGTTCTAATAACACCAAACATTAGCCAAGTGGCACAAATGCTGGCTGACTTCAACCAAGAATGTGGAAAGATAGGTCTACAGCTGAATCTGAAGAAAACTATGTTCATGAAAAATGAACTAGTTCCTGAGGCCCCATTCACTCTCAATGGAACAAACATCTCTGAATGCAGCAGTTATGTGTACCTAGGTTGAGAAGTCAACATGATGAACGACCTAAAACCTGAGCTTCGCAGGAGGAAGAGAGCAGCATGGAATGCCTTCAAAAGCATCAAAGAAATAGCTAAAAGGACAAAGAACCTCCGGCTCCGGGCACATCTCTTTGACTTCACCATTCTCCTGCATTAACATACGCCTCAGAGACCTGGGTCCTACAAAAAGCAGGATGAGACTGCTATTTGGGTCTCCCAGCGAAGAATGGAAAGAGCTATGCTTGGAGTATCACGCCTCACTCAAGTGAAAGAATCTTGGCTACATTGGCACGTGATAGGGTCCAATGGAAATGTTACTGGGGCCCGCTCGAGCAAATTGATGAATAACGGGATTCAAGTGATCAAGTAACCGTGCACAAAAGTGTGAATTTTAATCTATCTTCATTAATCAAGCAAAAAAAAAATGGTTACTATTCCAATACATATTTTCACCTAAAGTCTTCATTTTCCATGGCAGTACTTACCTCTGAACTATAGTCAGATTGAGAAATAAAACGCATTTCTTCGGCACTGGCATCAACTATGCACATAACTGATATGAATTTTTTCCAGAAAATAAATAGCAAACACTAAAATCTGTACATAGTAACACCCTTCAAACCAAAGAAGAAAGGGGGTGGCACCCCCAGAGAGATGCAAAGCACTGGGACCAAGAGACCCTTAAGGACTTCAGGTCCCAACAGTACTCTGGTGTGGGGATACGAAAGCAGCAGATGCTGGGGTCTATCTGGGTCACCGACAGTCCGCACAGTGCATAAGGTCCCCTGCCTGTGTCTGGGCCTTAGGACCATTTTCCCTATCCGATGCCTAAAGGAATAAGACCACAGGCTCTTGAAGCTCTCCTTTTAATCTGTTCCTCTCTCACTCCTCATTCCACTTCATTGCAGGAATCTCTCTTTGGCCTCTCTCTCCGAGGTTCCTCTCTCTCCCAGCAGGGACCCTCTCTCTCTCTCTCCCAGCAGGTTCTCCTGCAGGCTACTCTCTTCAGGGCCTCTGTCTTCTTCAGTGCCTCTCTCTTCTTCTCAGGAGAGAGGACATCTCTTCTCAGGGCCTCTTTTCTCAGGTCCTCTCTAACCAGAGTTTCACTTTAGGGGCTCTTTCTCTTTCTCCTCTCTCTATCTCTCTCTGCCTCTCTGTTTTTTCATCTGTTTTTTTTTTTCCTGTTTCTCATCTCTAGTTCTCTGTGCTCTGTTTTCTGCCTCTATTGCTCTGTTTCACTGTTCCTCTGTCTCTATCTTTTTATGTCTCTATTTCTATGTTTCTCTATTTCTATTTCTGTTTCCGTTAAATCTCTTCTCTTCTTCTGGTCTTCTTTTTTTCAGGCCTTTCTCAAGAATTTCAGACCGGTCCTCTGGATCCTGGCCTTGATTTTAGGACTTTTCTCTGTCAGGCCCGTCTCCTGGTCCTGGCGCTGATCCTGTTTCCCTGTGGCCCTGTAGCCCTGTGGCCTTGGTCCTGGAACTCTGGTCCAGGCACCAGGAACTGGACCTTCTTTCTCCCAGGATGCTCTCCTGGGGCTCTATTTATAGCTGGGGGTGGGGGGAGTGGGCGTCCATATTCAGAATCCTGCCTTCTGTCTTAACTGTCAACTACAGGGGGTTATCCGACACCTTCAAGCCACTTATAAACATTTCCTTAAGGAAATAATGTGTCTACAAAGTTATTCAAACATTCTAAGAATGATCAGGGAGAGAATTCAAGAATTCCACTATTGCCCCGTATTCTGGAGCTATTATAACTGTAATGAGAGCATCTCTAATAATGCTATAAATGTAGCTCTAGCAACAAAAAAGATGCCTGTAGCACAGGGACTAATGCATGGCATCCTTTGTATCCACAAGCTCCTTTACTTGTGAGCTGCAGCATGTGCTATGTACCAAATAAAACAAATGGAGGCAATAATTGAATGCTGAGATTAAGAGCTTTTTAGGTTTATTCTACATAGTTACTAGAATTGAATGCTTAAATTGCAGACTGATAAAAGAGAAAGAGCCAAAGTAATGAAAAAAAATGAAAGATGTGCGCATCCGGGCATCACTTGGCATAGCCCTGACAGGACCACTATGCCCCTTCCCTGTGTCCTTGAGCCTCTGCGATGCCACGGATATCATCTACGAGGATGCTGGTTCCTCCAGGGTAATGTCCGGTTCTGCTCTCACATAATCTGTGTTGCTGGTTAATGAAACCCAGTGTCAGTGAGCTAACAACAGTGCTAGACCTTGCTCCATGCCTCCTCTCTCTTTTTTAATGAAAACTGACAACAATTGAGAGAAATTATCTTCATGAAGAATCAGAATCTGTTTCTTGACCCTACTTAGGTTTACATATTTGACAAAATACTAATTTTACAATTTTGACCTAGCACTGAGTCAGGCACTTCTACATAAATAAGGTCTCTATGATTATTATTTTATTTAGGATCCCCCTAAGGTTAATCTGAGGCATCAAGTGTATCTTCTGGAAGGAAAAGACAGAGACACACAGAGAGAGAGAGAACAGAGAGAGAGAAAGAGAAAGAGAGAGAGAGAGCAAAAGTGCCTGCCATAGAGGCAGGCTGGGGGAGGGGGGAGGGAATCAGGGGGACATTGGTGGGAAATGGGCACGGGTGGACGGATGGGTGCTGGAACACTGGATGACTGAAACCCAAACATGAACATCTTTGTAATTGTATATCTCACGGTGGTATAATTAAAAAGTATCTTCTGGAGAATGACCTAAAAATACTTGCTCCAGATCATACTGGTAGTAAGAAGAGATAATCGGGTTCAAAGACCAGCTTCTTTTTTTATCAATCTCAAACTGCTTTACTCCGTTATCTGTGATTTCAAGGTGATATTTAGATGAATTCTCTTATCTGCTTAGAATTGTGAGATGCTCTCTGCTGGGGAGGAAATGACTCCATTTCTTCTGCTTTGCCCATTAGGCAGGATTAAAGTATTTGGGGAACTATCTGGGACCACTCCTGACTAGGCCTAGGGATACCTAAGGGACCAGGGGTTGAACACTTCTCAGCCTCTGCATGCAAGACAAAAACCTTTCCTGTTGTCCTATTGCTCCAGTCCCTCAAAGACCATATTCTATTCTTGGTGGCCAAATTGCCCCCAGAGACTGGCATTTTAATATTATGGGTTGAAGCCAAGTATTTCTGCATCATTGTGTTATTATGACCATTGGCAATCATCTTCAGCAGAAGAGACTCTTGCAGACTCCAGCTAGGAATCCGGTTACGATAAACTCAAACGGCTTATTTCCTCTTCGCCCTGTTATTTCTAGGTGATATTTTGGAGAATTCTCTTTTCTGCTCTGAACTGCAAGATCTTCTCTGCTGGGAGCCAAGCGACTCCATTTCTTCAGTCTATTTTTTAGCCCCTTCGGCAGTGTTAAAGGTTATTTGCTTTTACTGATCGTTTATGTCTGCCATGGAAATTCACACAGAGTATCAGAGGTTTGCCCTAGTGGTCAGTGACCTAAAAGGAGGCACGGACAGAATTTCTGTTTCTGATAGTAATTTCTGTTCTGTGTCAGATGCGCAAAGAAATAGAAACTCTTTTATCTGATAATATTCATGTAGCATAAGTTTAGACTGGTAAAAATGTGAGTGGCTTATATTTTATGCTCATCATACCACTAGCTATAGATAATCCTAAACTGTAAATCAGTGTTCCTTACAATTTTTTCCCAAAAATAAAAGCAAGCTAAATTTGGTCAATCTGGGATTAGTAAAGAAACATTTTGTATCTGTCTCTCTCCTTCTGGCTAATTTTGTTCAACATAATCTTCTCCATGTGCATCCATTTATAGGCAAACTGGTGGAGGGACGGGGGAGCACTGTATGACCAAAACTCAAATATGAACTTTTTAATTGTATATCTTTTTATTTGTATATCTCACGGTGGTATAATAAAATACTTAAAAAAAAAGAAACATTTTGTTCATAAGAAAGGATATAAGATTCAGTAACATAAATGTAACTGAATAGTCAGTGTAAAGTGTTATAGTTAAATAGAAAACTAGATTACTAAACACAATCAAGGGTTGGTATACAAGTTTATATTTTTAAATTATCTATAAGGAAAAATATTTGTCAAATGATAGATTTTAATCTTTTCCTATTTTCAAAATTAGGCATGCATTGTTTGCATAAGGAATAAAATAACAAAACATAACTCTTAGAATAAGGTGTAAGAAAGCAATCTATGTAAGAAATAAAAAAACATCATTTAGATGTTGCGCATATGAGGCAAATATAAAAGACACCTCATTGAAAATGCTTTCTTATGATTGTATTTATGCAAATGGTTGTGGCCATATGCTGAGTCTTGCAGTTTGGCATGCAAATAGCTCATCTTCAAATGGCCCAGGGTTCTTGCTCAGGTTTGAGAAACTAAAGTTACTTTTAAATGACTGAGACTAATTCATCTGTAGATTTAGATAGTTAGAAACACAAAGAAAAAAGTCCTTATTCCAAGTAAGAAGGATTATCAAGTGATAAAAAAGTCTAATGATTTTACATATTTCTCTTAAGGTCAATGATGTTTATCTACTTTTTCAAATCTCAAGAATGCAATTGGTATTGGCCTGGAAAAAAAATCTTATCCCTCAAAAGATCCATCTGGACATTTGCAGTTAGTTGTACTCACTGGCATATTCCACAAACCTAGGACCCTTCAGAATAGGTCTCCTTGTTGGGGCTGGAGCGATAGTCCAGCGGGTAGGGCATTTGCCTTGCATGCAGCCGGCCTGTGCCGGCCCAGGTTCGATCCCCTGCATTCCATATGGTCTCCCGAGCACCGCCAGGAGTGATTCCTGAGTGCAGAGCCAGGAGTAACCCCTGAGCATTGCCGGGTGTGACCCAAAAAAGAAAAAAAAACAGAAAAAAAAACAAAAATAGGTCTCGTTGTAGAATACAGACTTGCATATTAGCTTTAAGATGTGTAACCAATGTACACAAATTGCATTAACAAATTCAAGACTATTTCCAGTGCTTTTGAAAACATTCTAAACTCTTATGGATCTATATTTTGCTTGTCTCACTGTGCTGTCTATCATGATTCTCCAATATCTGGATTTATTTCAGACTTTCTTCAAATTCTCTTGGTTCTGTGTCTTTGTGCCTTTCCTTGTGTGTAAAACAACCTGCTTCTCTTGTCCATCTATTTTCAAATTAGAAGCTTGACCTGAAATCCCTTTTGTTCTGAGAACCATATCAAAGCACTTGGCTCAGTGGTTAAAGTACAACTGATTATCTAGATAGGAGATAGGAATGAGTTGCTCATTCTCCATTGCATTTCCAGGACCTAACACAGAAGTTGTACTATCTTCCCGTTCATCATCTATTTGTTAGAGTGGGCACCAGTAATATCTCCATATGTCCTGTCTCATGCTAGTAGAGCCAAGGGCATTGGCTTGCTACAGGAATATAAGGAGCCTCAAACCATTATATTAGGTCTTGGGAATGACCTAATATAATTGTTACTGGTATTTGGCATATCAAATACAACACGGAGCAGCTTGCCAGGCTTGCCGTGCAGGACGTATGCTCTTGTAGTCATCTCCAAATAAAGCATTTATTGATGAGCTGCGCAAACCAGGCTGTGATGGGCTGGAATGCTGGGAGGAGTTCTGATGAGAGGGAAGTCTGGATGTGGAAAATGGCGGCCCCCGTGTAGTGGCGGGGGGTTGTCTGGCTTGTGAGGCTCTGCTTGGTTGGTGGGCCAGGGCTAGAAACCTCCATGCCTCCCGGGTGCCTCATGAACGGCTGGGCACAGGGAGAGCAAGGAGCAGCTCTGCCCCATGTCTGAGAAGTTGTACATTAAGTATGTAATGAGTGATGCTGTTCAGTTTCTCCTCAAAGATTACACTGTTTCAGAAGTTAAAGTTAACTATTTATTAAGCATGATATGTAGAACAGACTGAGATTTAGTGTAGTATTTGGAAACTATACTGCTGAGAATATGCTCTAGAGTGAGGTGCTCAATCTTTATGAATTCAATTTTATCAGTTAGTAACGGACCAATTAAATTACTTTCTTCACTAGTTTAACTTCAGCTTAAAATTGTTATCTATATAGGTACTTTTTAGTAATGATGTACATGTCATATATTATATATTATGGTATGTATTATTGTTCATATTTCAATGGAAGTCCTATGAGCAACACTGGAAGTGATGATGTTTTTCATAATTTTTTATTACTATCCAAGTGCTTCTTTCAGCATTTGTCAAAAGCAAACACAAATAAATCTAGCAAATTCTGTGTACTTGCTCTGTATGTGCGATGGTATATATTCCAATTACTAATTTCAAACAGGTCTCTGCTTTTCTCTTTATTCAATTATCAACAATTACTTTTTTTTTAATTTTTTTTTTTTGCTTTTTGGGTCACACCCAGTAATGCTCAGGGGTTTCTCCTGGCTCTGCACTCAAGAATTACTCCTGGAGGTGCTCGAGGGACCATACAGGATGCCGGGATCAAATCCAGGCCAGCACAGGCCGGCCAGCAAGGCAAAAGCCCTACCCACTGGGCTATTGCTCCGCCCAGTTTTATTTTTTTTAATATAATGAAATACACATGATATAAGATAAAAAATAAGTTTACTACCAGGCAATGTCTATGTCTTAAGCATTTCGTTGAATATATAAAATCACATGCTTTACTAAAATTTATTATAACTGTGTATCTCATGGTGATTCAATTAAAATACTTAGAAAATCTTAGGAAAGATGAAAAACTTAATCAAAATTATGATTTCATGACTTATGCTCCTCTTTGATGAAATATTGGAGGATTGGAATCCAAACCTAAAAAGCCTTAGAGCTACCAAGTAAAAGTGCAGAGCAGTCAAAATTTGTTCCCTACAACAAATTTACTTAAATATTAAGTTGATCAGCTCAATTAGGGGTGAGTTTTTTAAATTATGTCTTTGGATATTATTAAAATAATGATACTTTGGATATTATTAAAATACTGGTATTTTATTAATTCCAAATTAATTAAAAACATAATTTGGCGTACATTTTGTAAGATGGTCTGTAGAAGAGAAACTATGTTTTCATAGATTTCAAGCAGTGTTGTCTGTTGAAGAATCTCCATTTAGGAAACGGTGACCTTCGACTAATTAAAACCTAAGCAAACCTAAAGGTGTGGTTTCAATGCGGTCTCCTCTTTGGAGTGTCAAATACTCTCTGTAGGTAAGGTGGGCTAGGCTAGTTGATTTGCATGGAATCTTCTGATTTCTGTCATGGGAAAGTCGTGCCTCACGACTTTGAATGTTTATGCGCTTTGACAGTCTCCATCTGCTGCGGGGATGTTTAAGTTCCCCAAGCCTAGTTGGCAAAACTCAGTTAAATCTTTGTTTTCACTTGATAGAATTTAAATTATTTATAGTGGTTATGTCTCATTGATTATTAGAGAGAGTTTTTTTATTTCCTTTGGATGACACAAGGATTTCCTGTCACCATTTTCCAGCTTATGAATAAATACAAGACAAAAATGACACACATTTCTTATGAACATGAAATTTCTGATATTGTGATTGTAATTAGTTGGGCTGCCATCCCTTCATTAGCTATTTATTTATTCACCTTCATTTTCCACTTCATTTTAGAAAGGATTTGTGGTGTTGTCATTTCATTAAGGAAAGTGCAAGGGCAATTGTATCAGAAATGTCAAGTACTCAGAAATTAGTGACCTTGAAACATCACACTTATGATTCCACAGAGCTAAAATTTAACTATGGCAGGAGGGCTTTCTGCAAGCAAGGAACTAGGGTAGAGGTCAGCTGCAATAGCCACCTGTGACAAGATGGTTCACCCATATGCCACAGTCGCCATCTCTTTATGTCCACTCTAGGAGATTCACGCTATGTTGACAAATATTTATTGGGAAACTAATATGTGGCAAAGTTATTTTCCTCAATATTAGGGATGAAGTAGACAATATTTGTCCTCAAATATCTGACATTCTAATAAAGACACATCTGACAATAAATAGAAAAAAAAAACACTGTTAAAAATTTGAAGAAGGAAAAATAGAGAACTGTGCCTGGGTCAGCGGGCATGAGGAGGTCAGCAGACACCATCTGAGCCAACTTTGCAGTTGTTCTGTCCCTGTGGTTTGTTGTAAATTACCATTTCAAGCTAGAAGGTAAAATTGTACCACTGATGCTATTAAAATCCAACTTTTCAAAACTTTTGCAAAAGGATTTTTCTTCAAAGTAATGTCAACCAACTGAATATATTTCTTTTCAATTATTCTGACTAGGGTTATTATAACAAAAACATGGTATTTAATGCTTTTTAAACTCTTACTATGCTAACTAAGCGTGAGTGGTGTCTTCATGCTCAGCATGGCTTAGGGGTTTAGGGGAACAGAAGCATATGCTCGGCTTCTGCTCTGGCCCTTGTGTGTTATGGCCCTTTTGCGACACCAGACATAGCACTTAGAGGCCACAAGTGCGACTGGAGTGGTTCCCAACAGCATATCCTATGGCCATAGCATTCAAGCATCAGGCAAATTTAGTCAAGTTTCTCCAACAGTGGCCTTTGTGATCCATAAGCACTCCTTGGGAGCAGCCCCCAAAATAAAATATCAAATCCAAAGGTATAAAGTAAAAATTCAATGATAATTGATTTGGGTATTTATATTCTACTCTGAGTATTTCTTAACCATACAATACAGTTTTATCATGTTTAATTACTATGTTTTACATTAGATCCTATGGTACTTTAAGCTGAAACTTTATAGCTTTTTGTCACATATGTGCAAACCTTGGATTGCTGGGCTATATATCATTTTCATTTCTAATTTTCTGAGGAATCACCAAACTGCTTTATACTGGGTCATTGCCAAATTACATCCCCAACAAAACTGTTTAATTGCTGCCTGTTGTTCTGGCCACAGCTTCTTATTGCTTGTCTTTTTGGCAGTAGCCATGCTGACAGAAGAGAGGAGATGCCTCATTGTCATTTTAATTTACATTTCTCCAAAGAGTAGTTGCAACTCTTTTCATGAACGTTTTGGCTATTTGTCTTTCTTAGTTGAGGAAATGTCTATTCAGCTTCTCTGCCCATTAAAAAAATCATTTGAAACTTTTCCTTTCCTTTCTTTTCTTTCTACCCAGTTTTCTACAGGTTGTTTTTATTTCTTAAATTTGAGTCATTATTAAATCTGTGATTTGAGTTGTAGTCCCATTCTGATATAATTTATCAATTTTATTGACTTTTTTTCTTTTGCTGTGTGGAGACCTAGGTTGATACAGGGGTCGTTTCCCCTGACATCTGGTGATAGGGAAATCTTCTTGTGACCATTGAGAAAAGGGGTCAAGCAGTAAGAATATGACACATGGACAGAGAAGTTATTTCATGCAATTTACCTTTGCCTTTAGGACACAGTTAAGCCTCAGACTTGCCCTCAGTGCTCGTCTTCAACAATGAAGAGCAGTTATACTGCGCAACTCATTTCTTCAGAAGCGTTATTCTCAGCCTAGTCTGGAGGCCTTTAATCAAAATTCATTACTTCCTTGGCTTCAGAAGTAAATCTAGAGCTATTTTTAAAACTGATAAGTTATTCGCTATAGTTTTAATCCCGAACCCTAAATATTTTTATTAAGTTATTCTTTTTTTTTTATAGAATAAGATTTAGAGCACTTTATTTGATTCAATATGCACTAAAAATACTTTCCCTTTTCAACAATTAGGTGTTTTTTTTTTTGGGGGTAGAGTAGCTTATAGTCTGGACAGCTGAAGCTGAAGTTTTTTAATAGGCAATTTGCCAGAAATCTGCTGAAGTCTGAAAAACAACTCATTGTAAAGTTCTCTCTTTTTGGTCACTTTATAATCTATTAGGTTCATACCTAAGGGAGACAAAAAATTTCACCCAATGAGAAGACTGTCCACAGCCTCGAACACACCGCTGGGGGTCTGAGCATCACAAATGAGAAGAAAAACGAACCAGAGTCAAGGTGGTCTGTCTGCCCCCGAGTGCTGAGATTGGGGCCGCGGGCTTTCTCAGTAGCCGTTCAAGTGGGGATTGGCTCATTTTTCAAGATTTACTTATGGATCTCTACTAAGTCCTGTAAGCCCCCAGTCCATGCAAATGTCCCACTTGGTGGACGAATGCGTAACTAACCCCACCGGGTTTATTTCAATATTTTGATATTTTAATAAGCTGCTTCTGAAGATTTTCTGAGGAAGTCTGTTCTCTATTAAAATAAGATAGAACCTCAAAATATGAATGTGACATTAGAAATAGACAGCATATATTACAAATCCATTCTTGATAGGAACATTAGTAAGAATACACATTAGCTTAAAAAAACAGGCTCAGCAAATGTTGCTGATCTGCCAGAAGTTTTTAGTTCACTATTTACAAATAAGACAAAGTGAAATACAGAAAATTTTACACATTTGGTAGTTAATAGGTCTTATAACAGATTCCTTAAAGCAGGTCAAGCATCAGAGTATATGCTTCTTAAGGACCACATGGTAGGGCATGTGGACAATTATTTTTTTCCTTCAGCAATGTACAAATTTAGCAGATTATTAGATAATTTTGTTAGTTATTAAGTAGTCCATATAAGGTTTATTATTTTGCAAAATCTAAAGTTACATTCAAGGCTGTGCTAATCTACAGCAATTAGATTTTTATTTTGGGAAGACTATCTCAACATATCTCAGACCACTGCTGTTCTTTTAAGAATACCACTAAGGTAACTGACTCTTGGTACTTTGGAAGGCAATTTTTTTCTCTTCATTCATGTCTCCTATCACAAAGTTTAGAATATTTACTGCTTTCTTCTCACCTGTTAAAACTGGAATGATATCGTTATTGATAGTATTTATTATCTAGGTAATGATACACTATGGAATGGAAAAGTCACATTGTCTCTAGAAAGGGACAAGAAAGCAAACTTTTTCTGTATATATTGATTGGAAGGATGATGGAGGAGGAGAGAAGGAACGTTTGTGGTGAGGGAGTGAGAGGGAGAGAAAGAAGGAGGTGAGAAGAAGAATTTACTGGATGTTAAAGGATAAATTGATTTGTTCCAGTAATGTTCAGTAAACATCTGGACCAGAAGGTGCTGTTAAATTATACCACCCAGTCAGGTTTAGAATACCCACCTGTCATTTTCCAAGTCCCATCTGTCCTCTGCCCAGGCACCATAGCAAAGTTGAATGATAATATGATAAGTTCTCAAATGCGTCTTTCAAAATGCTGTGAGGAGTACTTATTTGAAATTTGTCTATAAATATGCTTTTTACTTTCCATTTATTATTTTCACAGAATTGGTCATCTGTGATCTAGAATATATTCTTTGGATAATTGTCTATTCAAATATTTAGCTTGTAAACACATGACTGGGTTTTTATTTTGGATATTTTTTATTGTATGGGTTCTTTGTATATTTTGGATATTAATCCTTAAAACTTTTAAAACTGTGTTGTTAATATGTGGTAATTATTCTATATGATTTTTCACTCTGTAATTCTCCACATTTAATTAATTAAATGAACTATGTACCCATTACATTTCATGAAAATAACCCATATATTTCTTCTGTTATAATTATTAAAACTTTTTTTTTCTTTTTTTGCTTTTTTGGGTTACACCTGGCAATGCTCAGTAGTTACTCCTGGCTCTTTGCTCAGGAATTACTCCTGGCTGTGCTTGGGAGAAAAACTTTTATTTTTAAAAATGAGTTTTTGAAATAAAATTGAGTTTTTGAAAATTTTTAAATTGAGTTTTTGACTTTCAGTACAATTTTACTAAATAAAATGATAATTGAAAATCTTATTTCAGTTTTCTTTTATAAATTACATTTATCAGATTGAAGTAATTCCAGTCTCACTATTTCTTGTTGATACAATTGTAATGGCCCTAATTAATTAAAACTTTTTTAAAAAATCCTTTCTCTTCTTTTTAAATGATGATTATCACTATTATCACCTATTGGTGATAATTTACCAATAATGATCACCTATTGACTAAAGCATTAGGTAACACTTTATTTCCTGAATAAGCTTGAATTTTAAGATACATTGCTTTGAATGTGACTGTTATCTTTTAATTTGATATATATGTACTCACACTTGTATTTCTGCTCATGAGATGAGTGATAGATTCTGCTGTGGTCCCTATTACAGATTGGTAAATTGAGGTACCAAAAATAAATAACAAAGCCCAGAGATATTCATATTCAGTTCAATTTAGTCTCATATTCACTGTGAGAAAGTCTGATTCACATTCCCACCATATTAAATGGTTAACTGACACACCAGTGATAATGATTTCATACAATTATATTTAAAATGGTGTTGTCCTATGAAATCCTATATGTGAGAAGTCATACTTTTTGTCTACAAATTATACCACCTTGACAAGTATGATAGGTGTAACATCCATCAACTAGATAAGGTTACTGATCCCCTAGGCTTCAAGGACACCTAAGTAATAAGACATCAGTCTGGGTATGTCTGGGTAAGACTGGCTCCAGAACAGGTTGTTATCATTTGAGTTGATATCTTGAGAAAACATTTTGCTCTCACCCATGGTAGTGAGCATTACTCATTGCCCTGAAGCTGGGAAAGAGTAGGAGGACAAAGGAAAGGTATCTTCGTTTTCAGTTTGCACTTGGACAGCCATTATTTTCTGCCCTCAGAAAATGCTATTCTAGACTCAGTCTCTGAACTAGGATTCAATTTCACCCCTGGGTTTCATGGTCCTTTTTCTAGCTTGCAGATCGCAAGTCCCGTGATTTAATCATCTCTAAAATAGTATGAGCCTATTTCTACGTCACACACACCCCAATATAACAGTAGATACAATAATATTTATTGCATAAAACTATTTTATAAAATGGCATAATGATATAAGAGAGTCTTAACATATAGAAACTTTTATTTTTGCATATGGTGGCAATGCATTCTTCACTTCAAGAAAAGCACTTTCATCACTTGCAACATTACAGAATATAGATTAACACCTGTAATTGAATGCAATATTCAGTGCACCCACTATCAGCCTCTGCCATCCCTTAGCAAGAATACATCCTCATTACAAGGTGAAAGACCTTAAATAACCCGTATCTCTCTCATCCCTCCTTCTCTTTCTTCTTTTCAACCACATTATTGATTATAAGACACATGGGTCATTTGCTGTTTTTTGAACATGCCAAAGTCAAGTACAATTTGTGTTGAGACCATCAAATGTGCTGTTCCTTCTCTTTGGAAATTTCTTCCTTTAGACATCTGCATGGCTTCACTCTCTTCATCCCTTTCAGGAATCTCATCTATTAGACGGAACATCCCCCAACAAACCATACATCAATTGATTAACACAGACTCTCAGAGCTGTGTGCCCCCTTCTCACATTCAAACCACTTCCCTTTTCTCATTGTTTTTACCTGTAACTGGACTTCATAGCTCAGATCATCATCTAACATTTTAGATTTATTTCAATCTCTCTTCTTCTACTATACAAACCCTCATTAAAGGTGTAACTTAGTTCTGAATCTTATTTCTAGATCCCTGATAGCTGTTTTGAATACTATAGATCCCCCCCAACCCTCTGCAAATATTTATGTGAATAAATGTGTCAACAAATGGTGAGATTTCAAAGGCCAAAAGTTATCTAATTTCTTTTTTTTTCTTTTTTGGGTCACACCTGGCAATGCTCAGGGCTTACTCCTGGCTCTGCACTCAGGAATCACTCCTGGCAGTGCTCGGGGTCCATATGGGACATTGGGGATCAAACTCAGGTTGCTTGTGTGCAAGGAAAACACCCTAGCTGCTGTACTATCACTCCGGTCCCTAATTTTTTAAAATACTCTTGCTAATTAATTTTCCCCATGAATCTAGACTGCCTTTCTCTGTGAATCTAACTTTGTAGAAATACAAGTTAGGTGTATATTTTTATCTTATTTTATGGCAATTACTGAAGAAGGTGTTGATAGATACTTAAGTTATCTTTGGGATTTATCCTGGTTAGACCCAAGGTAATTTGGAGCTGGAATTACTAATTATTTGCCATATGATAAGCTTATGCTTTTTGTAGTTATGCAGATTCAGACAGCCCATATTCTAAGCAATATGATTAGACAATGAAAGAATATGTTGACTCCAAAGTAAGATATGCAATATCATATAATTCATTTCCCTGACTACATGCCTTTCATTACGTTCAACCATGTCTTTCATACCAAGTACTGAGATACATTTAAAAGTGGGGTAACAAGGGTTTCCGTAGTGTAGTGGTTATCACGCTTGCCTAATATTAAAAGTGGGGTTCTGTATTTGAATTGGATGTCTATCAAATTTATTTGGAGGCAGCAAAGAAATAATTGTCATTTATGAAATATACATGTGATCATCATGAATTTTAAGCAGTATAGCCTGGATGACATGACTTTGATTTTTAATTATGGCTCAATGCAGCTTAATTCTGTAATGTGACATTTTATCCTTCTTTCTAATGAAAGCTCAAAGTGTGAATAAACTAACTTTTGAATAGCAACCCGAGTACAAGCCACAAATTATACAACTCAGAGCAAGTGATTGGACTCCCTGCAAGCTAGGTTTCCCAAGATTTACTTATAAGAATGCAATGACTCTTATCTTCACATCATATATTAAGGTAACCAGTTTGAAGATTTGCACTTAGATGCAATCAACATTTTAATCTTATATGGCTTCTGATACTACACTTGATCTTAGCCAAAAGGCCGGAAGCGATGGACTTCAGACACACGGGGGCAGAGCTGCTACAGGCCCCTCCCTGTGCTCAGCTGATCATGAGGTGCCCGGGAGGGAAGGTGCGTTCTAGCCCTGGCCCTCAATCCCAATAGAGCCTCACAAGAAGCCAGAGGAACCCCCCACACCATGAAGTCCACCATTTTCAACATCCAGACTCCACAGCTGCACCCAAGAGTAAAGGTGATCTATCCCCATTGCGGTTCATCAGTAAATGCACAAGATAAGTGCCTACTACTGAGAGAATACCACCCATGCAGAAGAGCCTGGCTAGCTACTCATGCCATATTTGATATACCAAAACCAGTAACATTTATAGACTTCATTCCCATGACCTGAAGGGATGGTCTAAGGCTCTTAGTGTTCCTGGAGCGAGTAGATGCCCTTAGGCTATACTAGCGCACCACAGGACATATGGAGCTGTTACTGGTGCCCACGTGAGCAAATCAATGAACAGGAAGACAAGTGATACAAGTTATGGCTTCTGATAAAAAGAAAGGAAGAGATAATGGGAGGAAAATTGAAGTACTAGGGTACAGTGAGGATCAGAGTTAGACTGATCTATGTTTTATGAGGACTTCATCTGCTGATCCAGATATCTTCTGAGCACCAGTATTCTCTTTAACAGTGTTTCTAAGAATTTTGAGGAACTGTGTTTAAGGATGAGGAAGGGCATTTGTGACAAGAGTTAGAAAGGAGATTTCTATAGTATTGATATCAAGGGTAAGGTTGCTATAATTGTAAGGTGCCTAGTTTTTTTTTAAAGAGATCTTAAAGAGATTGATACCTAAGGAATAGACATTAGAGGTGAATAATGGAATGATAAAATACCAAAAAATGGAGGCAGGGGGCTAGATGTATCTAGTGCAATTCCTGATCAGATATTTGAGCAAGGCTGAGATGAGAGAAAAATTCAAAAGCTTCATCCCATTGCTAAGGATTTCTTACTAGTTCATATTCTTCTTGGGTGGTTACTTTTTACCTAAGGGCAAGAGACCTCCCAGGAATTCCCAGATCTTTATATATTTCTTGGAGATCAGCCTGCTAACTCATTAGTTATGCCCAGTCATGTCTAAATCACATCTAGGTACAAGGTAAAAGTATCTCAACTCAGCACAATTATAATATCATAATTTAAATTTGTGATGCTTTGGAAAATATAAAATTGACATGCAAAGTACACTTTTGGTTCCAATTGCAGATTAAAGAGATTTTAGATAAAGCTTTTGCTTATGTCTGTCATTAAACGAACTCCTTACTAGCTGCTTGTTTACCATTAACTCTAACCAATCTTACTGCCATGGGATGGAGTGAAGTCAAACCCACCTGGAAATTGATCTCATTATTAGTAAAAGAGGTGGGTGCGACTGAGACTGTTTGCAAATTCTTACAAAATATAGCCAAACCCATCCAGACTAACAGAGGCACAGCTGGACTAATTATAAACCCATTCTTAAAACAATAAGAGAAAATCTTATGTTCCACCTAAAGGTTCATTCTTTTTATGAGACCATTTAGAGACTGCATTGCTTCCCAGTTAGAAAGATGACCAAATTTGTTCTCATATTGGATATAGGCTGCAGGTTTAATTAACAAAAACTAAAAAAAAATTACTTGGAAGCAACAATGATGAAAACAAAAGTCTGACTTTGAGAAATAACCACCAGTGAAAGCAATCATTTTAATGGAAGGAACTCGTTGCATCACTATCCCTGGGTTCCTGTGAAAAATGTATTGCAGAAATGATGCTTTATTTAGCCCACAGAAACTCAAATAGAGAATCAATTTCTTTGTAAAATATTTTGAGTGACTTGTTTTGTGCATATATTTTCCGATGTTTCAGACTGCCTAAAGGGGGAATAAAAGGAAAATCCTTTTCTCCTTGCTGGGTTCCATAAGATTTTAGATGCAATATATCAGACACTTGATTAAGAGCTCCTGTGGAGTTAATTTTGCATTTATTTGCTTCTAAGAATTGATTCTATGATTAATTGAGATAAACTCGTTAACACCTATATCTTTCATGAAAACAGTAAGCTTTAATCATAAAGTTGGAAGTTAGACACCTGGGAGTTAGTGATACCTACTTTGGTAACCTCGTTATTGTACAGAGAAACTCAATAAGGATCTTTTGACTCTTGCTGTACACCAGCCTAACAGCTTTATTAACTAAGAGACGTATGTGAAATAATTAGGTAGGACTTCTCAGCATAGATTAATTAGAGATTTAAATGCAGGATTCTCTCCTAGCATTGATGATAATGTAAAGAACTACACACTGATTTAGCAAGTGTCAAAATTCCTGAAAATTTCTGTGAATTAAGGAAAGAAAAAAAATATCATTTTATCTATTAGTTCTGTTGCTTTAGTTGTCCAGAATATAAGAGTATATAAGTTTATGTAAGACATAAAAATGGAAGGAATTAATGTTTTCTTTGAAGTGGGGTACAACTTAAAATGAACTACAAAAGAGAAACAATATTACTTTAAATGTAGTTGGCTTTTAGAGAGGTGGTGTGATTAGTTATTCACCAATAACACAAATACAGGCACAAATGTTAGAGCAAGGAGCTTTTAGTGACTTGTATTTAGGTCTTATGGCATGCCTGACACTATACATATATTAGTTCATTTGTGCATTATGAGAATTATTAGGTTGTCTTATTATTAAATATGAGAATTCTACAATACCACCTATATGTCTTTCTTTGAAAAGTTGAAGACACAGTGTTCCAGCATACATCCTTAGGTAATACAGAGAAAGGAACAGTGTACTAATAATTTTGATAAATGGTAATACCAGCGTAGAACTGAGCATTGAAAGTAGGCAAAAGGGTATACATTATAACCTCTAAATGTATGTATTGTAATCCACAATGTGAAAGAGAAGGATGAGAGAGAGAAAGAAAGAGACAGAGAGAGAGAGAGAGAGAGAGAGAGAGAGCAAAGTGCCTGCCATAGGGGTAGACTGGGGAATGGGGGGAGGGAACTGGGGACATTGGTGGTGGGAAATGAGCATTGGTGGAGGGATGGGTGCTGGAACAGTATATGACTGAAACCTCAACATGAACACTTTTGTAACTGTATATCTATGGTGGTATAATAAAAAATTTTAAAAAGAGAAGAAAAGTTGAAGAAACACTTCCAGCTTAAAGTTTTCATGGTTATTTTGTAATATTGGCAAGGGTCATGATCTCTTAGTCTCTGCTTCCAATATTAACAGTAGACAGTGAGTGAAAATAATAAACTTTTAATTTGTTATAAACATGCTACCTCACTGGGAGTGTTTACTCATAATTGTTTTCCAGTTACTTATAAATTCAGCAATGATAACCATATTAATGAACTAAGTAGATTACTGAAATCACTGGATAAATACACACACATAGATTTGTATACATAGACAAATAAGCAAGTTAGCCAAACATTAAGCAGTGGTGTGACAAATTGTCAGCACAGTTGATTTTATTTGTAAGTTTTTTTATTACTCCTTTTTTTCCTTTGTTCCTCTCTCCCTGCATCTCTCCCACTGTCCTTTCTCTTTTTTCCTTTTATATTTCCCCTTTTTGTTTTCTTTTCATTGCATTTTCTGTATTAGATCACTAGTTACAACTCAGGAAAATGAAATAAAATAATCATTGTTTCTAAAACTTATACTCTGGGTTCACTCATCAGTTTTATGGTATGTCTTCTTTTTTATTAAATATTTTATATTGTGAAGGGAATTTAACAAATGACGATAAGTAGGACTCTTTTTAAATGGTCCTGGAACAACCACTCCAAAAGAACTCTGCTTTGTCTATCTCATTCCTTGAAACTTTTAGTGATGCAAGTCCACATTGTCTTGAGAAGTTGGCAAACATATAGTTGAGAAGTTAACAGGAAAATGGACATTTTTATCAAAAAAGGATGAAGAATTATAGTTTTTAGTCTTAATTTAGAATCGATAATCGATTGTAGTTAAAGATAGCTTAATGTTGTGACACCAATGAACTCTATGCAAACTAAAAAGCTTAATTGTTTACCTGTTTCCTTTTCGTAAATTTGGACCTTCTTCTTTCCTGGGAATTGAGTTGCTATTTACATTGATTCTCCCAAGTTGAAATACCTTCATCAAATTAAGTGTGCTTTGTCTCTGAATTTTTCTTAACTTTTAGGCAAATAATTGAGAGAAAGGAGAATCAGCATTAACTTTTGTTCAAAAGCTAAATGTAAAAATGATACAACTCAGGGGCTTTCAAATAATAATCTTACAGAGCCAGACCACCCTCCCCTACTCCATGGGGCCCGCCATTTTCCACATCCGGACTTCCCTCTTGTTACAACTCCACCCAGCAGACCAGACTATCACAGCCCGACTTCGACCACTGCTTTATTTAGAGGTGACTACAACAGTATGCTACCCAGCGGCAAGCCTGGCAAGCTGCTTGTGTAGTATTTGACATGCCAAATACCAGTAACATTTATGTTAGGTCATTCCCGTGACCTAATATAATGGTTTGAGGCTCTTTATCTTCCTGGAGCAAGCGGATCCCTTTGGGTTCTAGTAGCATGAGACAGGACATATGGAGATATTACTGGTGCCCGCTCTAGCAAATAGATGATGAACGGGAAGATAGTGATAGATAGTGATAGTGATAGTGACAGAGATAGTGAAGTGAACCTTCACAGAGCATAGGAAGTAAGCCTCTTGCTCTAGTTCAGAATAGCTTTCTTCTAACCCTATTTGAGTCTATTAGAAATACATGGATTGTTTAGACCACAGTTTTTTGAGCGTCAGCACTACGCTTTGGAGCTGATAACTTTCTATGTCAGGAGACTGACTTGTTTGATGTTGACTAGTAATCTTATCCTCTAATATTAGAAACCAATATCACCTCCAATTCCAATGTAGCAACTGTAAAGGCATCAGTTTTTTCCTGGAGGAAATATTTTATGCATAATATTTATATAAATATGATCAATATGAGAGAGAACTTTAAACTCTAGAAATAAACCCCAAAGTTAAATATTGAAACCTAGTGCTTGAAATACTTATCAAAAGAAATAAAACTGTATATTGTTTATATACATGAGATAAAAATAATAACTAAAGGACAAAATCTAAACATATATTTGTGGAGATAGTTGTGAACCAAGGTGTGACAGGTTTTCATCATTTCAATTAATATTAATATGATATTTAAATAAATGTAAAATGCTAATATGATTTTTTATTTCTTAGAAAAAAAGAATTTATTTCGATATAGATTACAATGGCTTAATCTCTGTCTCTTAATTTTTATTTTACTCTTAATACAACTTTTATAGAGTGATTAGAGCCATATAAAATAAGAAAGACAGCCTTTTCCAGGTTATGGAATATTGAAGGCTAAAAGCAAACTGAAATCTTCATTTTTTAAAAAATCTTCATTATTTTGTGATTGCAGAAGCAGCTCAAATTACCCTCAAGTGGACCAAATTTAAACCATCAGTTTATCACATGAAGGTGGTGGAATGGTAACACCATGATCAGCTTTCTTGGAGGAGTGTCATGTGTCAGATTTAGAGAGCTGCTTTAACATGTTTTTATGTAATTTTCATATTCCAAAGATTTGGAGATGTTTGGTTAAAGTACCTTGTCAAGTTTAGTCTATGATTCTCACAGTCAAGGTAAGAATAGAAGGCAGAATTCCTTATACCTGGGGCCATAGACAGTACAGGGGACAGGGAGTTTGTCTAGCATGTAGCTGACCCACATTCAATCCGTAGCATCCCATATTCCTCCCTGCCCAGCATAACCAGAGTAATTCTTGAGTGCCGAGTCATGAGTAATACTTGAGCATCACAGGATATGACCCAAAAAGAAAAAAAGAATTCCTTATTTCCATTTCTACTAACTAATTTTAACTGTTGTTACCTTGGGGCCTAAACTGATATTACTTGGGACCTACTACAGGCGCTGTGTTCAGGGATCAGTAGTAACAGTGCTAGGTGAACCATATGTGCTTCTGAGAATTGAACTGAGATCAGTTACATACAATGCAAGTGCCTTACACTTACTAGCTCTATGGCCAAGTTCTAAGTAAAATTTTCTAGAGACTGCTTAAAATCTCGGTTAGCTATCAGGAAAACTCTTAGGTTCTCAACTACTTTTCTTTTTCCCCTCAACTAAGTGGCTTTTTTCTCTTCTCATTTATAATTCTGTTGCTCTGTGTATTTTTCAAATAAATTGTTTTATTTTTTGCACAGTAAAGACTATCATTGTATTATTTCAGTACTTAGAGAAGTTTTGAGTGTTTGAAAAATACTTTGCTCTAATGATTAAGGAGACAATATAGGGGCTAGGGATAAGGCCAACCTAATTTGAATCCAGGTACCACATGATCTCGTGAACAATGTTGGGTGGTGCTGAAGGTCCAGCATCTCTGGGGTCATTTTGGTGATCCTGGAACTATAAACCCAGAGTAGAATCACATCTTTGAGCCCTGGAAGTAAACCCATCTCTGTTGGGTTAGTGTGGCTGCAGTGATTCCCAGGTCCTCTGTACACCACTTGGAGGCCTCTCCATTAAAATAAAATGAAATAACTGTGTTTTGTACCCCCAAATGTGATACCTTCCAAGCACCATGGACCAACACAGAGGGTATTGCTAAGTGCCTTAAAGACACCCTAACATGAGGGAAAGTGTTGTTAGACACCATTGTTCTATCTAATTGAATAAACATTATTCACATGATGTTTTCATGATAACAGGACATTTTCTGCATTGCTCAATCTTGAGCCTCCCATGGTAGTTGGTCAATACAGTCCCTTTATAAATGCACCCACTGAATGATGCAATTAAGCAGTGAATTTGCCAGGATGGACTAAGTGGAAATTTTTCAAATGGATTCTCATGCAATATGGTCTCTGGACAACCATTTGCTAAACAGAGTATGTATGATGATGTTTAGAAATTGCAGGGTCAGGGAGCCAGATGGGTTTGAGGAATTCAGTTCTATTCCATCTAAGTTACATGACCAAATCAAGAAGCAACTGTTCCTCAACTTTTACATCTATAAAATGATCATCACACATAGTATTTCTTACGGTTCACACAGAAAAGATTTAATGTTATAATATACTTTTATTTTTTCCCATGCAGAAACATTTATCAAAGGTCTTTGTAAAGACAAGCACACAGTGAATAGGGAGAGAGATTCCAGTCAAACCTCTGTTTTAGCAATCCTAGCAGTAGGTGTTCCTTCACTTCTTGCCCACGCTACCTGAGAGGCAGAACATGGCAGTGGGCCTGAGGCCAAACTGGCTATTTTTTATCAATAATGTATAAATGGAATGAGAACTTCACTTGGAGTCCTGCTGAATTCATAGAGATTGTTAAAAAAAAGTACTGTCCTTTAAAATTCAACCTGATGGAGGTGAAGAGATAGTACAGTCGGTAGGTAGGATATTTGCCTTGTATGTAGTCAGCCCGGATTTGATCCCTGGCATCCCAAATAACACCTTGAGTCTTCCAGTTGTGACCCTTCATTGCAAAGCTAGAAGTAGACTCTAACCATTACTGAGTGTGGTCTCAAGACTAATGATGATGATGATGATGATATAATAATAATAATGATAAACATAATTAGTAATAATAATGAAATTAAATTCAACCCAAGTCCTGTCATGCAGTCCAAAGTTTCTGAGATACTTTGGTTGAGGAACTGCGTTAAGTGTTTAGTATCAGTAAAATGGAGTTTGTTTTTCATCTGACTATATTGTTCTTTCTGTCAGAAAACCATAGAGAACACCATGGTGAAGTATACTCAGTCCTTTAAATTATTACTTAAAAAATGTAAGCCTTAGACTTCTCATAGGCATTATCAAGTTGACTCACTCATTGGTCCTGCTCTATTGATTCATGCCTTAATCTCTGAGGAGATGTAAGTCCAGCAGCTAAAATTAATGAAAACACAGATCCTCATAACTGAAAACTCTCTGGCACCCTCAGAGTACCCACCCTGCTCAACACCCATATTCCATCACAGCAGCCATGCCAAGAGATCAGCTTCATTGTTTCACAAAGATTCTCTGTGAAGACACCAAACTGCAAATAGTTTCAGGTACCCCAGTATCTAAGCTGAGAACTCCAGTGTTTTCTTGAGTTGGCGTCATCCTATCATCAATATTTCTGAAGCTCTGGCAGCCACACCTACCTACCACACCTAACACCATGTCAACTCATTGTCCCAGACCATAGTTCCTGAAGTGTCTGGACGACATGGTTGCATATATGTCCATATGACACCTTTGAGTTCTTGAATTCTGAAACTCCACTAGGAGCACACTAAATTAGATGTCAAAGTAAAAGAGAAGCCAACTAAACTCAGAAAACAAACACAATAGTTCAGAAGACTCCACCAGACACAAACACTTTATTAAATCTTTAGACAAGGAATTAACAACCCCTTGATATAACAATTTCCATATTACAATTTATTTGTTTATAATTATTAAATTTAATATTGTAGCTATTTTATATAATTAACTTCAACTCTAGAATTCTTTCCACGGTTGTGACTTTTGCCTACATTAACATAAATAAATTTGAAAGAAAGAAATGTAAACCTGATTATCTTCTGTAAATGAGAAAAATATAGATAAGAATCACTAAAGGATAAAATCTACATAACAAATAAAGAAAAATAAACAAACCATAATTTAATATGCAACAGATACATTGATAAATGCTCTTATAATCCATCGTCAACTTCCATAATACTACCGTTAAATTTAAACTTTATTTCATTAACACATTTTTTACTTCTAAACAATGAAGTCACTAACCTCCATATTGTGAGACTTTTGCAATGCATACATAAATCTTTTGAGTCATTCCAGATGGAATGATTAAAAATGAGAGCTTGGGGTGTTTCAAGATGGTGAAGCAGAAGGCTCAGCCCAACAGCATTTGGAGCTCTCCCTTGAGGGGTTGGAAGAAAGAAGGTATCTCTACCCAGCTTGAGGGAAGGAGGATGTGTAATATAAGCTTCTGCAAATGTGCATCCTGAGAGTAGCTGTTCAGAGAGGAACTGGCAATTCTAAATAATTGATTATAAATACTAACTACTACATACTATTGGTAAAATATTATTTTTCTCCATATGTGTGTTTTCTCATGGCCCCTGGGACACTAGAGATGAGAGTCAAGACATCAATAATCCTGGTATTGAAAATATTATTTTAAAACTTTAAGTCTTGAAAAGATCAGCACTCATTCAATGTCTCATTCATTTCTTTATTCCTTTATTGGCTGTGTTCTTTCTATTTCACAGGCAAGAACATTTTAGTCATAAGGGCTTTAAATGGAAAGCATGGATAAAAATATTTGGGAAAAATCCTTTCTTCAAAACCAGAGACTGTATATTTAAAAAAACACTAAACAGTAGCTGACATTTGTAATGAAGCACGTGAGGGAGACAGGGCTTTTGGCATCTGTATGTCATTGATGGCCAGGTTTGGTTTCATTGCTTTGAGTGGCAGAGCATCTGTCCTTTTCTTTCTTATGACTCCACATAAATAACTCTTTATGTTGTGGGTCAGGTCAAAAGGATGACCTTTCCTTAGAGAGGAAGATGGTTCTTAGAGCAAGGGAAATATTAATAGCTATGGTCCTGTGTTATAATAGCTGAATCTAGCAAAGTGAGTTTGTAGGAGAACGCACATTAGCCAGACTTCCGATTGAGGCTCTATGTGTTAATGCCTGCCATAAACAAAATTTTTAAAAAGCTATCAGGAAACATAATAGAACTATCAACAGCTTCATACATATATTGGTTACATAAATATTTACTACAGATCTTTGCCAATGATGTTTTAAGATAATATTTTTATTTAAGATACTATTTTACAGAGTTGATACTCTAAATTTGGTTGTAACTATCTTAGAGAACAATAAAACTAATATGTCTTTTTTAGACTAAATAATCATTTTCCCATTTATCACTAAATACAGGATTCATCTTAATTCACACTGTAGATTGTCTATTTATGATGATTCCTTTTTATTGGTTTGTACAAATTGTAATATAAATTTTCAAGGTAAGATTTATAGCACCAGGAGATTTTTGTTTCATCCTGAGGAATAAATGCTCTTAAAGTGAATTTTATCTATAGTCTCTGAAAAATCAACACATTTACATTTTAAGATTAAATTAAAATCATTTAAGTATAGAAATGTCACTTGATGAAATATCCTGGCATTCTTGACAACGATAAAGCATAACATAATAGGGGCTTATCAAATATTCTACAGCTACACCGACATCCCTCAACCACCAGCATGCAAACTCACCCATCCGCTCAAGTTTACAGATTCATAACTAAATCTCTGAAGACATGCAAGCCACTGCTAAAACTTATGGATACACTAGTCTTGTGGCTGAAAATTCTGGGGTGCCTGCTGTAGGGAAGCCCTGGCAGCCACACCCACAGCTGTTGCCTTGCCACTGGCCCAGCGCACTGCCTCTCCGCTAATATCATCAGAGACATCAAACTGATTAACATTTCAACGCACTAATTTCCAGGATGAGAACTCAGAGATTTTGTCAGAGTGGGAGTGGGTAACCTTTCCTTCTCCCATACTTCAGGAAGTCTCAAGAGTCACACCAACATCCCACGTTTACCACCTTGTAAAATCATTATCTCAATTATACAGACTTTTTGGAATGCACAGTCATACAGCAATGCAACACCTCCAAATTCAACAATACTGACATCCCAGTAGGAGTGCACCAAGTCAGATGGGAAATTTGATGCGTATACCAAATTAGAAGTCAACTAAACTCAGTTAAAAAAACAATAGAACAGAAGGTTCAACTAACAACATAGTTAATCCTCTGATAAAAACTTAATGACCCATATGAGATATAATAATTTTCACAAACTTTATTTTACTGTAGTATTTGTTGTAATTCCATTAGTGATTTAGCTGTGACAAGCAATATAAAATAAATGATTTTTTTTGCCTATTAAGGAGCAGGTGTGTGCCTGGTTGGGAAAATGGGGACAACGTGGAAGGAATGTTGCTTGGGTGGTAGGATTGGTGTTGGAACATTGAATTCCCATAATAACTGTATTATGAACATCTATGTAAGCCGTAGTGTTTAAATTAAGAAAAAAAGTTAAATATTTTAGGTAAAAATTATAGATTCTTGGGATTTAGGAAAACGCTTTACATTTGTGGCTCTAATTGAAATGACATATCAGTTTTATAACTTCAATAACTAATTAATGGTTACTCATGCATTAATCACTAGGACATCCAAGTTCAGTGTCCAACAAATATTACAATGCAATACTCAATGAGATGAGCTATTGAGTATTTTTTATCCAAAGTCACAATGCTGATTAAAACAGGATTGGATTCTCTGGTTTCTGATCCCGAAACACAATGAATTATCTATGCTCAGCAGCAATATAAAGACAATAACTTTCCTTGAAAATTTAAGCTTAAATTTTCATTAAAAAACCCAATTCGTAATTTTTTAAAATTCAGAGTGTAGAGAAATGCGTGTGCTGTTTGTTAAAGAATCATGAATTCTATTTTAAAAGTATATGCCTTTCCCTCTTACTCCATTCCAAAAAAATGGCCTCCAAATGGGCAATAAGAATATATGTAGTTCTGTGAACATCAACTGAAAACATAGACCATTTGAAATAATTATTCTTGAATGTGCATTTTATGAGGGAAATTGCTATGCCATCTGAAATTAAAAAATATGGAAAGAATCTTCTAAGGGGCTGGAGCAGGTAGGGCCTTGCACTTAGCTGACCTGGGTTCGATCCCCGGCATCCCACATGGTTCCCGAGCACCACCAGCAGTAATTCTTGAGCAAAAAGCCATTAGTAACCCCTGAGCATTGCCGGGTGTGACCCAAAAAGCAAAAAAAATGCTTTTAAAAAGTTAAAAATTAAATGAAATAAAATAAATTCTATTCTCTCTTGCTCAGTGTTTTCACACTCCAAGATTCTCTTAGGAGATATTTTCTCAATATTCTCATGGTTTGATCAATTTCTACCTGCCTTGGGGTAGATTATCCGTCATAATATTTCTTTACATACTTACCTAGGGCATTTAAATTTTCTTCTCATTTCTCTTCACCAATTTTAATATTTTAATACCAATCATGCTTGCAAAACATAATCACAAAACAATAGTAATAAGAAAGATGGAAAGTTTATCCAGGGTTTTCTCACCCCAGGACAAATTTGCCTTTCTATAATATCTTAGGTAATAGTGGAAGCACTTCTGAATTTCCAAATATTGATCCTTAACTCTACAAATAGATCACGAGGTGGTATCCTACAGAGAATAAATTTTTCTTTCCAATAATTTTGGATAATCAGTGTCACAAAAACATGGCATTTTATTTCTAAAGAATCCCAAATAGAATTTATTTCTTCTCAATTATTTTTCTTAAGCTACAGATATTGGCAATGGATATTTATTTGGAATGGAAAATCAGGCTACTGTCAGATTCATAAAATAAAGTTGAAAACTGAAAATAGAGCTGGAAGCCAGAACCAGGAATTAGGATAAATATGAGACCATCCATAGTACAGGAGATTTAAGGTCACCTGAGTGCAAGTAAACACCTGACTCACTGTACTAACTCTCTGAAGCCAAAAAGCAGGTTTCAAAAAAATTATAAAATTTTTGTAGTTATTGTGTTAAGTGATATACATTTCTTAAAAATGCTATCCCCATATTAATTTGAGCCCCTTTTACTGTATGGGTTCCCTTCTCCATCCCAAATTTAAGTTAACAGCTTTTCGTTTCTTTGTAGCAACATTTACTTCAACTGCAAATGCAGTGAAACAGAAGATTACACACAGAATAACAGGGATCAGAGAGATATAATTATAAGATAATTTTGTATATTTATTTCTCAGATATATTTTTATATGTAATGTAATTTTATATATTTAATTCTCAAATATGTGAGAAATATATATACATATATATATATATATATATATAAAATTATCTTCACTGGTTGTTTGTCACTTGTCTTCCCATTGTTCATCGATTTGCTTGAATGGGTGCCAGTAACGTCTCCATTTGTTGGGAATGAGGTTCATTATTGTTACTGTCTTTGGCATATCAAATACACCACGGTAGCTTTCCAGGCTCTGCCGTGGCTCTGGGTTCATCCCAGGGGGCCCAGTCTTTTTCTATGTCAGACCATCAACCATCCAGGGCCCACGGGGCAGAGCCCTGGGTGTAGACAAGCCTGTCTCCTGTCTGCCACCTGCCTACGCAGCTCAGCACTGCAGATACACCTGCAACACCTCAAGGGGCAGAATATAATTATCTTATATATTAATAATATAAAACTTAAGTGATCAAGTAATATTTATTTGTATGTCTTTTGCTCTCTAGATGGTTCCTATGAATTTTGAGGTTTGGTTTGCACTGTGGTGGTGATTTATTCTTGAGAACCCTATGTCTTTATGACACTTGTTTAAAAAAATAACATGAATAAATTATATAGAACTAACTCTTGAAAATAATAAAGTTGTAGGTTTATACTCATGGATTGTGTTTCAAAAATATTTTCAAAGGATATGATCTCATCCTCCCCTCTCCATCTCTTTCCCCACTTCCCTACTCAGAACCATGACTAAAAGCTGGTCTAGCTCCTGTTTCCTTCACTTGAGCTAATGCTTTCTAACTTACGGAGTTAAGTTCTTTGAAATGCAAGAGCATTTTTATTGTTGCTTATATTTTATACAAAAACAATATGTTTACATTGCAGCTAGAGCACTAGGGTTGCTAAAGAGCAGTTTTGCTGAAAGCAGCTTTGGTAAAATGTCCCATTTATTTACTCATAAATTGTTTACTGTCTTTAAACCCGTATTTTAACCTTACTTAAATCTTCATATTGCAGTTAAGACACAAATTAAATAGATAAGAGCACCTGCTGGCTGTGTAGAAACCATGAGTGATAAATAATTGTGTGGGATAAATACAACCGAGATTTTTGGATTTGCTCTTTGGGGTCCCATCCAGCAGCACCCAGGGCTTTGTATTTATTACTCTAGGCCATGCCTGGGATGAAACTACTTTAAGCACTTGCAAGGCAAGCACCTAACCCATTGAATTATATCCGTCTCTGAAAATTATTTTATTTAAAACATCAACTAAATTAAATCATGATTTTATGATTTGGGAACAAGACTTTCCACAGCAATATGAGAAATATGCAGAACTTGTATAAAGTCAAGTTATGGGAGATTTGATTACTATTTCTTCTTCACTCAAATCTACTAGATACTAGTAGTTTGCTGTTTTATGCATATTATACTACTTTTTTACATTTTTGTGACATAAATTATTACTCCAGAAATTATATGAATAGATATATACATATACATGTGTATGCAGCACATAGCATTCACATAAATGTGAGAGACTTTGTCTTCCTTATTGTCTTTAATAACATGATGTCTGATTATTAATATTGTTTATCTTCTGACACAGGAGTTACCTTGGATAACCTACTTCCACTCTGAATTTTGTGACTTGCTTTCCAAATTACACAAATTACTCTGAAGTGAAAACCACAATGGACATATTCCAGAATCTCATTTCTGGCTCTGGATCACAATGCTTTGGGTGTTTGCCAGGTTTCTTTTCTTCATCATTGAGAGTAGTTTGCAAAAACGTCTTTATAAGCCACTACTCTCCTTTGAATTTATTGTCGGCAGCCTATAAGAATAAAGAGGTAGGAAAATAAGTCTCAATTGTAGCATCTTAATTCTGACAATCTTATCCTAACTGATCACTAATTTGTATCCCGGAAATTCCATCACAAATGTATGGTCATAGATAAGGGAGCAAGATTTATCAGAAGAACCAATAAAACTGGATGCTCTGGCAATTTAGGTTATTATCAGATTAAATGTTTCACTGCATTACAGTTTCATGAAAATTATCCATTTAACTATTCACTGCTATATACTAGACATTTTAACAGTGTTGTTGGATGGAAAACACAAAGAATACATGTTCTGTGATTAAAATATGTACCCCAAGACAAATAAATACATTTAAAAAAATAAAATCTAACACATGACATTCACATTTTATTCAAGAAAGCAATCTTTTGAGTTATAAAATTTACTGTTA
The DNA here is from genome assembly GCA_021461705.1 of Cryptotis parvus. Lineage (NCBI taxonomy): Eukaryota > Metazoa > Chordata > Mammalia > Eulipotyphla > Soricidae > Cryptotis > Cryptotis parvus. The sequence goes on from JAJIBD010027010.1 coordinate 95,009, forward strand.
TTTCACTCGTCCTAGCAATAGGATAAAGAAGTAAAACATATAACCCAACCAATTGATATTGAAGACATTTGATAACATTTCTTATAATTACCACTGAATCATTATATTAACATCCTTTGTGTTTTATTAAAAGGAACATAGAAAGCAAATCTGAATAATACTTGACACCTTTGTAACAGAGGGTTAAAATAAAGGTGACACTGTCTGTTTCACCATTTAATATACTCTCTCAGAAGCCTTAATCTTTCAAATAGATCAAAGGATAATGAGAAAAATATGCCAAATTTATCAACATTTATTTTCAGACACCGAGTAGTTAATTGAATAGAGAAAGGTGATAGAACTGCTTAGTGTTTCTCAAGAAATTAATTGACAAAGTAGTGTATGAAACTATTTGTATTAGACTTGAACAGTAATTAAAATAAAGCAATAAAATTGCCTAAATATAGCAAGAATCACATGAAAAAGTCATGAATAAAATACTAAAGCTTCCTTAGAACTTATAAAATAAGACTTGAAACAAATATTTTTCCTAAGGATGCCAATTTACTTAGAATTTATTATATTTAAATGAATTTTAATACAAATTCTAAACTGTTTCTTTCCATTTTTAAGAATATAATCAAGTAGTTCTAAGACTAATCTGTAAAAGTAAATATAAGATAATAGAAAAACATCAGAAAAATTGAATATGATTTTGAAATTCATGGAAAAGACATGATACCCTAAAGAGAGAGTGGTACTAGAAGAAAAGAAATGGGTAACAAACTCATTTTAGTACTATCACAACACTCCCTGAGTAAATAGAAGTGCTATTTTTTCTGTTCCTCATTATTAATCACATATTATCTTTATCCTGTGTTTGCATAAGTAACCAACATTCACTGGAAAGTTCTTAATATTGTATCCAGCAAATAATTTTTCTTGACATGGATATGAATGCTTTATAATGTAGGGGAATACTGCTTTTTGCTTTGTATTTTGGGGTACTTTAAGGCCATAACTAGTGTACTCAAGATGTATTACAAGTCTTTGTGCTCTGGGAGCACTTGTAGAGGAGTTAAAAGCACTGTTTGTGGGGCTGGAGAGCAAGCTCAGATGAGCTAAATGCGAAGCAAGCACCTTTCCTGCTATAATTGCTTTCCAGCATTAATATCACTTATTTGTTTATGGATTCACTTTTAAAAATATTTTATTATACCACTGTGAGACATACAATTACAAAAATGTTCATGTTTGGGTTTCAGTCAAATGCCCCCCAAAATATCTGTGTTAACCTTTAATTCCTATAAAAATTCTCACACTTCACAAGCCATTTTATAGTTTTTGAAATTAAAATAATTCGTAGCAATATACGTAGAGACAAGTTGAGAGAAAATACATCATTATCTACTGTAGTATACTAGACATTTTATTAATCATAAGCTGTCTGTTAGACTTACATAGTATTTAATTTTTAAGTTTCATCTTCAATGAATTTATTTATTTATTTATTTATTTATTTTTGCTTTTTTGGGTCACACCTGGCAATGCTCAGGGGTTTCTCCTGGCTCTGCACTGAGGAATTACTCCTGGTGGTTCTCTGGGGACCATATGGGATGCCGTGGATCGAACCAGGGCCGGCACAGGACGGCCTCTTGCAAGGCAAATGCCCTACCCTCTGGACTATCGCTCCAGCCCAATCGTCAATGAATTTATAAAACGAATTTTGGTCACAGTCAGAAGTGCTCATGGCTTAGTCCTAGATATGTGTTTAAGATTTACTCATCAGTGCTCTGCGGACCATGTGAAACAAACAACTTGTTCGCAGTACTATCTCATCTGCAAATCTGAAATGTGTGCCTTACACTTGTGGGCTACTTTATAATTTTCCTTGCAGACTGATGTCTATATCTTGAATCATTTTTCTTATTAATCCAGGTTTATTTCTTACAAATTTAATTCTTAAAAATTCCCATATTCCTATATTAATGATATAATACTTTGTTTTTTCCCAACACTTTGCGGATTGGCCCTATAGTTTTTGTTGATAATGATCATATCATCAAAGAAATTAATTGGCTCATCAATCCATTCTTTGTACATGGCATGCTTATCAGTATATAGTCACACAGAGTTATCTTTGTGTACTAGCTCTTTGATTTTTATATGTCAGTATTTAATTCATTTAGAGATAGTATGCTATAAAATAAGTACTGATCTCCTTTCTCGTCTCAGTCAGACCAATGATGTCAAACTTGATCTTTCATGCTCGCACCATTAGGTCGTTGATATGTTTCCTATGCCAGCATATATGCATGGAAAGTACAGACAGTCATTTTAGTACTTCTTTGTTTTGGCAGCCTAGTTTGGCCCTGATATTTTTATCAGCCTCTACTTGCTTGTCCTTCATAGTGTTGCTGTATTTAGGGCTCTTTCAGGGTCAGGGGAATGAGATCCATTGTTTTTACTGGTTTTTGCACATCAAATAAGTATTGGACAGCTTGCCAGGCTCTGCGGCGGGATACTCTCAGTAGCTTGCTGGGTCTCTGAGAGGGACGGGTAGAATACTCTTGATAATTTACAGATGAATCGCTTGGCAGCAAATCTGCCACACACATTGGGGGAGAGCTTGTAGCAGCTCTGCCCCATGTATCTGTGTCTCTGATTCAAGTATACCTGGGATTGAATGTCATGCGACAATTAGAATGGGAAGGAATGGGAGTGAATATAGACTGTAGGTAACTATACCATCTCCGCTTCACTAATGACATCATTCTAATAACACCAAACATTAGCCAAATGGCACAAATGCTGGTTGACTTCGACTGTGAATGTGGAAAGATAGGTCTACAGCTGAATCTCAACAAAATGATGTTCATAAAAAATCGAATGAGTTCTAGATGCTCCATTCACTCTCAACAGAACAAATATCTCTGAATTCAGCAGTTATGTATACCTAGGTCGAGAACTCAACATGATGAATGACCTAGGATCTGAACTGCACAGGAGGAAGAGAGAAGTGTGGAACACATTCAAGAACATTGAAGAAATAACTAAAAGGACAAAGAACCCCCCAATTCTGGGCACATTCTCCCTGCATTAACATACACCACAGAGACCTGGGCCCTACGAAAGCAGGATGAGAATGCTATTTGGGTCTCCCAAAGAGGAATTGAAAGAGCTATGCTTGGAATATCACATCTCACTCAAGTGAGAGAAGGACTTTGGAGTTCCGACTTCTGTTGATGATAGAGAATCAGGGACACTGTCTCCTTTGCTAAAGCGTCAAAAATCAGATGACCTAGACATGTAATGCAACTTGGAGGCAACCGCAGGACTAGACCCATTATTGACTGGATCCTACAGGACATCAAAAGATGATGTGGCACGTGACAGGGACATATGGAAATATTACTGGCACCCACTCGAACAAATCGACGAACAACGGGATGTCAAGTGATGAAGTGGTCAAGTGACTGACCTGCTCTCATTTTATTATAAACAATGACATTAATTTATATGTCAACACAACTTGGTGTACATTAAATATACTCACAAAATACATTTAATATAATTGATATGCTAATAAGAAAAATTTGATGTATATTAATATGTGCTCAGATGTTAAATTCTGTGATGTCTTACTTTCTTTCCCTCTTAGTTCTGATTTTGGACATGAGCTCACTGATAAATTCTAGTTTTTCCTGCCACTTAACAGCCTCCATAGACATCCCTCATCATCATCTCCACTGGCATCAAGGTTACTATAATTCTGTAAAGCAACCTCAGTGTGTTGTGTCTGGAGACATGTACAAGAATTAAGGTGCATGTTGCACAGGGTTGAATGTGGTTTGAGCCCCAGCCCAACACTGCTGTCTGGAGCCCTGGAAGTCCCTGAGCATCTTTGTTAGACCAGATAATAGCTGTAATTGCAGGGCTGGAGCAACATTTTATCTTTAGGCCCTTGTGTTGAGGCTTTGGCCACATTGACTGAGAATTGACAATAGGGTAGCTGGTACTCCTGAGCACATTTGAGTGTTGCCTTTCTTATCCCATCTCTTTTGACACAAAACCTCGGTGTTCATCTAAATAAAAAATCTACTAAAATGCGCTCTACATCTCTATTATAAATATATGAAAAGTCATTAATATTAGCTTTTAGTTCAGATACTAGCTAAATCAAGGCACTTATGTGAACATATGCATCTAATGACATTTCAGTTTTAATACACTTATTAGTATGCCTTTTTCACATCAAAGTATGTTCATGGGCACAATTTAGTGATTCAGAAAGACATTGGTTTGAATACCTTTCTTAAGAAATTTAATAAGGAAAACAAGTAGCAGTGTGGTTGGGAATCCTGCAAAGTATTCTCACAGGAGTGGTCAAAAGAAGATTTTTCGGTAATATGATGAAACTACCTGTAGCTGAGACATTGTGCTGAAGTATGATGAAAACCCCAGTGTAACTTCTATGATATTGTAGGCTATATAGCATGAATAGATTTACTAGAACACAAAATAGTCGTTCATTTAATGGTAGTCTTGAAAATAACTTGTTCTCTAAAAAGTCAAAGAAAAATAGGGAAAACTCAAACTGGAGATTGGAGAGAAACATAAATTAATTGCAATGTGTTATTTTTGAACTAGAATATATTTTGCAGGGAAAGAATGATCAGGTTAACTAAAAAACCCAAATGTGGAGGAGTGTCTGAACACCAGATTGTAGTGATATATTTGAGGTAATTTTGTTTGTTTGTTTAAATGGCTATTATCGTGGCTTTCAAGAGTACTGTTCTTGTTTGCAGAAAATAAAAAGTAAAATAAAAAAGACACAATTGGGCAACTTAATGGCTGTTTTATTTTTATTATTATTTTTAGTTTTTTTTAGAATGCAAATTCTAAAATTTGCATTGATCCAGAGACTCACACACAGGGGGCAAAGCTGCTACCAGCTCTCCCTGTGTCCAGCTGATCATGAGGTGCCCGGTAGGGAAGGTGGATTTTAGCCCTGGCCCGCCATCCTAGCAGAGCCTTGCAAGAAGCCAGAGGAACCCCCCACACCATGAAGGCCACCATTTTCCCATATCTGGACTCCCCACTCATCAGGGCTCCACCCAGCGGAAGAGCTGATCTCAAGCCCGGCTTGTCAGAGACCCACCCTACAACAGTCTTTTTTCAAGCCCAGCCCAGGTATGCCAGATCAGGGGACTCACACATACATGGGGCAGAGCTGCTACCAGTTCTCCCTGTGCCCAATGATCATGAGGTGCCCAGGGCGGAAGGTGGTTCTAGCCCTGGTCTGCAATCCCACCAGAGCCTCACAGAAGCCAGAGGAACCCCCACACCATGAGGACTGCGATTTTGCACATCCGGACTCCCCAGTCATCAGAGCTCCACCCAGCAGAAGAGCTGATCACAAGCCCGGCTCATCAATAAATGCAGGAGATGAGAGGTACCTCAAGAGTACAAGAGTACCTCACCCGCACGGTGGAGACTGGCAAGCTACCCGTGTTGTATTTGATATGCCAAATACCAGTAACAGTTATAGACCTCATTCCCACTACCTGATGAAATGTTTTGAGGCTCTTTATGTTCCTGGAGGTAGCAGATGCCCTTGGGCTACACTAGCATGTGACAGGATGTATGGAGATGTTACTGGTGCCATCTCAAGCAAATCGATGAACAATAGAAAGATAAGTGATACAAGTGAGAATGCAAAATAAATTTTTCCACAGAACTCACAACTCTTATGTAAGTATGGTATTGTTCTAATTGCTTAAAATAAAAATTAAATTCAAATATACTTAATCAAATTAAGTATAATTGATAGATATAATATTAAGAAATAGATATTGATTTTCAATAGTATTGTCACTCTGCCATGATTTATCAATGATAGATGATCAGTATTTAAGATAGGCTTGTATTCCCCAGGAATTTACAGCATGCTTGAATATATCATATATGAAATAGAATCATAAGGAAAACTTATCTGAACTTAACATGTAAATGTAGAAGAGGATAAATAAGATTTTTATGTTTAAATTTATTTTTATATTTCTCAGTCTCTTGATTTACCAAGCACTACTTCTGAGGCTTGGTGGCTTTCCTTGGCTGTCATCAGTGACCCTAGCATCCGGTAATGCTCTGGGGACCATGTGATGTTAGAGACTAAACATCAAGTCTTCATGTTTAGCACATGCAAAGCATATGCTCTTACCCCAGTTCTATCACTTTATTCCCTGATTATTTGTACTGATGATTGATCATTTTCCTTGGCCTTTTGTAGGATTTCAAAGATAATAGCTGTATTATTTTTTAAATTACACTGAAAATATTTGCTTTCATTCTTTCCTTCAATCATCAGTTAAATCTTGCTCTTGGGCATCACCAATGACCTGAAATAATACTAAAAGAAAAGGAAATTAGGGGCAGGAGTGATAGTACAGCAGGTAGAGTGTTTGCCATAGTCCTGGCCAATCCAGGTTCAACCCCTAGCATCCCATATGATCCCCTGAGCACCTACAGGGGTAATTCCTGAGAGCAGAACCAAGAGTAACCTCCTAGCATCACCAAGTGTGGCCAAAACCAAAAAAAGGAAAATTGGAATATAAAGCAACTACACAAAGTCACTAGTCTTAATGAAGTCATACGGAATTACCTGTAAATGATATACATTCTCTGCTCCAGAATTTTAATAAGTGGCTACTTGGAGTTCATTTTTAGGTCACAACTTACTATTATTTGAGAGAGCACACATATAAGAATTTATGAGCACAATTCATGACAAAAGTGGGAACATAGTTCACATATCCAAATATAAACATACTGGGATACAAAATGTATTGTGTGTTTCTTCTGGAGCAGTACTCAATGTACTGCCATGTATGTCTACCTCCTTCAAATCTTGTCTTTACAAAAGTAAGTGCGTGGTATATGGGATGTTTAAGAAGTTCAAGATGTTTAGGAATTATAGGCTATTTTTTACTAGAAGGATTAAGGCATTTCACGATCTATATCAGTTGTTTAGAATACAAGATCTTGTGAATAAATATCTTGTTATTTGTTCCATGTGATCATATACTTCCGGAATTATCTCCACATCCACTGAACTCCCTAGAGGTTGGAAAGAAGAGAGGAGCTGCAGTCACCAAGGCATGGTTCCTGGAAGACGCCTTGTAGTCACAATAAATCATTGAGATGCATTTTGAGGATTTGCCCCTGGTCTAACAAATTTTCCACCTGCACAGAGTGGACTGTTTGTCTGCAAGGACCTTGTGAATACATCGGGCAGAGCTGCTATTTGCTCTCCCTGTGCCCAGCCGCTCGTGGAGGCACCCGGGAGGCATGGCGGGTTCTAGCCCTGGCCTGCCACCCCAGCAGAGCCTCACAACAAGCCAGACGACACCCCCTACTCCATGGGGCCTGCCATTTTCCACATCTGGACTTCCCTCTCGTCACAACTCCACCCAGCAGACCAGACTATCACAGCCCAGCTAGCGCAGCCACTTCAGTGGCTTTATTTAGAGGTGACTACAAGAGTATGCCACCCACACGGCAAGCCTGGCAAGCTGCTCGTGTAGTATTTGATATGCCAAATACCAGTAACATTTATATTAGGTCATTCCCGTGACCTAATATAATGGTGTGAGGCTCTTTATGTTCCTGGAGCAAGTGGATGCCTTTAGGTTCTACTAGCATGAGACAGGACATATGGAGATATTACTGGTGCCCGCTCTAGCAAATAGATGATTAATGGGAAGATAGTGATAGTGATAGTGACCCATTCTCCTACCTGGTGTATTTGCCCATTTAAACATGACTTTGAAACATTCTACCCCTAAGTATTCTTCATTTTTTTGCTTTCACTTAAAGGGTTCCTAAAAGTTTCAATGACTTTGATTCACATAAAGAATTCCCAACAGTTGTGACAATTTAGAATCAACTTAGAATTTTAACAGTAAAAGTAGCTCATAAGTAATAGGCCAAAAAAGAAAAGTATATGACATAGTTGCTTTCAATTATGCTATTTAACAAAATTCTCCAAAAAATATTTTTAAAATTCCCTGAGTTAGATGAATATTTTCTAGTTTAGCTGGCAAAGACCTCCTAAACAATCTTTTGTCTTATATCTCTCAAAATTTTTTTATCATGATAAAAGCTATTTTTGATTTGAGCATGTGATATAGACTTCAAATCACTGGAAATTCTGAAACTTCTTTCATGGCAGAAGGAAGTTTAATATTGACTGATAAGAAGACACAGCTTTTAACAAGCCTTTTCCTTGGATTAACTTTAAACATTGATCTCTAATGTGAAGTTTATAGGTATAATGACAACTGTTGTGAACAAACTTGATTATACACCCATTAAATAATGTGCCATATGGACATAAGACATTTAGAGTTAGAGGAAAGTTAGAGTAAACTCATTTTTCCCTTTAAGAAACACACAGTACAGTGAGAGAGAGAGAGAGAGAGAGAAAGAGAGAGAGAGAGAGGGAAAACATAGGGGAAATAACTTAAAAACAAGAAGTGGGGCAATAGAGAAATGCAAGTAGGAAAAGAAAACAAGGTATTGGGTAACAAATAGAGGGGGGACCTTATTTTCCCTGAAATGTTTGATATTTTTAATAGATGTTAACCATGCAAACACCCACAATTTGTACTTGTGCTAGTAAAAGCAATCATTAGTCTTTTCTTTTATTTCTTCTTTGCTTATTTTTGTTTGCTAAATAACAGAACACCGTGATCTGGGACTCTAGTTATATTTGAATAAAAATATTTACTTATGAAACTTAAAAAATAAGTGTGCTGGTTTCCACTAATTCCAGAGCAAACTCAGCTACAGTTCATTATTTCTGTCCTGTGCGAAAATAACCTAAAAGAAGGACTTGGGACTTTCCCAGGGCTTGATAGGACTAGCTCCAAACAAATATTCCAGATCAAATGAATAGGGGGAATTTGGGATTAAGCAAAGTGCAATGAGTTTATTTACTTCAGGATTAGTCTTTAATATACTAGAGTACATTGTGGCTCACCAGAAGATAATCTGTTGATTTTCTCCATCTAAAGAGTCATGGATTCCCATTGTTCATCCGAACTAAATGCTAAGAAATCTCTTGTATATTCTGTTTTGTATCTAGAATTTTGACTGCAAATGTCACCATTTCAGATTTTTGCATGTCACTCTGTAACTTGATGGTTTATTTCATTAGCTTTCTTTCT